>JAAAKL020001367.1:0-31385 GCA_010016065.2 Carybdea cf. marsupialis auct. non (Linnaeus, 1758)
TGGCGTTTTTCACTTAAGAGTAAAATCATAAGAGCATAAAGGAAGACAAAAATACGCCAGGGCCGTATTGGCTCCCGGTGGACACGACTGTGTTGTTGAGATAATATTTAATGTATAACCCAGAGCACATGAATTATTACTTTGCAATTTACATGATTTTTAATAGTTATTTAATCAGCAAAGTTAACCATCATGTTTATTAAACGAACTTTCTGCTTCGGCTAATGGTTTATTATATGTGCTCGTTTTTATACCTTTTGTAAGTATATTGACAAAGCAACCCAAGAGATTAAGGACCACGTACAAACACGGTACTAGTCTGCGTCATAGACATGAAATAAGAAATGAAGTGAAAAGTGCTGATTATAAAAATCTTCTTAAATGTTTTCCACGCAAAATTACGAAAATTGTGGAAACAGATGGCAGTGAATTCTGTGAGCCACTAATATAAGGCCTTTGACAAGTTTCAAACAACTGATTGCATCTGTATTAAAACCTTGTGTTAGAACGCTTTCATTCACGTCAAATTCATTAAATTGCTCTTTAATAACAAATTGAGTAAGGCTTGTGGAAAAACCTCACTATGACCCACGGAAATTTTTATAACGCTTCCAAGATAATGTCCCAAATGGTTGATTGGCTGGGTTCAATCTGTGTGAGACAGATATGTATTCAATTCGTTTATGAAGAGAAATTCCCGTTACTTTGTCTAATTCTCGAGTCCGTTGGATGCCTTCATTCAAGTCAGAAGTTTCATTTAATTGCCCCCAATTTTTACTGACTCGTAAAAGTGGAAGATCGTTCTGAGCATCTGTCCCCAAATTTTTTTTCAGAGGTGAAACTTATAAAACGTTTGGAAGTCCACTTTCAGTACATCGTTGTCATTTATACTATTACTGTCGTTTGCCAGAGGTATCCAGTTAATTGAGAGAAACGAAGAAGTGTGCGTTTTTTACGAAAAACTGAACGTGCAGGGTGAGTTGATGAAGACATGTTACACCTATATGTATTCCTTAACTAATAATTTATTCTTTAACTAATAATTTATTCTTTATCTAATAATTTATTCTTTGACTAATAATTTATTCTTTATCTAATAATTTATTCTTTATCTAATAATTTATTCTTTGACTAATAGTTTATTCTTTGACTAATAATTTATTCTTTAACAAATAATTTATTCTTTAACTATAATTTATTCTTTAAAACTGAACCAATACTTCAAAAGCAGAACATCTGTCACGATATCTTTGTCTGTAGTATCTTTTTAAAACTTATTTTCATAAACCCCCACCCTGGTGATAATTTGCTATATGTACAATGTTTATACTTTACTAGAATCCATGAGCTTCCCATGATCTATTAAACCATTTATTCAGTAATGCGATGTAACAGAAGCTACATATATGATGATCACTATTACTATTATAGCGGAAGAGTTCATTTAAAAAGCTCTTCGGTTTCTCTTTTGCGCCTCATTTTCCCCTTGAAAGTTTTTTTTTGCAAATCGTGCTGTGTATCGTATGTACCTGGCCAATGTCAAATTAGGTTCTCAAATAACAGCATGGAAAACTATTCCATTAGAGGCCGTAAGCGGAACGAGGGAGAGCTACAGAATCCGGGTAAGCCATCAGGTGGAAGCAAGAATGTTTTGTTGCCCTTTTCCAATACACTAGCTACTGTTAACTCCAGCGGATCATCTCCCCTACTAATATCTCTCCAACAGTCTTGTATTTCGTCCACAAATGCTATTTAGTGTAAACAGTAGACTCAGGTCGATGATTTATGCTTTAGTCTTTTATGGGCTCATTATATTTATCAAGATACTGCTATGGCGTTGACTTACGACAAGCGAGAGACGTCAAACAAAGCTTAGTTGTGAAGCCTGAAAGAAATTTGCCATGCCACCATTGTTCTCTTCAATGTTTTTAAAGCAGTTTGCTATATTCGACTGAGACTGTAGTGCACTGTATTACTTAATGAAGTACGTGAGTGTCATTCATTTCTGTGGGATATCAAGATTGATCCATTTCTTTGCATAGTAGGATCATGTAAATATAGTCAACTCTCTCATTTGAATATGATATGGAGCTTAAGACTGTATTACGCAAATGTCGAGAAGGGAGAGAAAGAGCAGGCGCTGCTTCACTTTACTTCATAGTATGATTTTTCAGGGGCGTGGCAATGGTGACTTTTAGGATGTATGCGTCCGTGGATGCGAAAATGATCTCAGAACTACTCAAAACAAGCCACCAGGTAGAATGTATTTTGATATTCTTCAGTTTTCATATAAAATTATGGAAATGATAGTCCCAATCTGAAGATATAATTTGGTGCAAATCTATCATGCTTTGAAATCTAATATCACATTTGTTTATGTTCCAGACTCTGTTTTGCGTAATGGTGACATGGAGTTGAAAAATCGAGAGGAGGAGATACGGTTTCTCAATATGGAGGTAAGTAATATATAAAAGTAGTTTTCATCAAATAATACTCGTTTATTGATAGTCTGTGGAAATTGTAAAGCTTTTAGGTTCTCTTCCTATAATTGCAACTTAATCATCAACGCACTATTGCTCGTACTTGTTGGTGGCCTTTCTTTTACAGCATGGTGTCGAAGGTGCATTTGAACAAAGCACGTCTATCATGATTTAAATGTCTTGCTCCCTCAAAGACTTAAGTGTACTTTTCATTAGTTAACATTATAGTATAGAAAAAGACTAAATGGGGTGCTTCTTGTTATGATTGTAGTTTTCAAATAGTTTGTTTGTGGTACAAAACAATAAAACTGCACGAAATAGCGAAAACATTTAGTAAAAGCTTTTCAGTACTAAAATGTTTTCATTATTTCTTCAGTTTGATTGTAGTTTTAGTAAAACAGAACAGTCCTTTACAGGTCCTGTTGTTGAATTTCATAACTTCATTCCTGGTGATTGTAAGTCTACCTTTAATTTCAAATTTATTTCACTTAATCTTTTGAATGTTCAGCTGATAAAATTTTGTAATTTATGGACATGGAATGATCATCCGACTAGATTTGTAGATCCACGATTTTTCTATTACTTTAAGCAAGTTGTTTGCACTTCTTGAGGTAGTTGTATCAGTTCTGAAAGGTCTCAAAGATTTATTTCAACCGTACACGCTTATTCATTACCTAGAAAGTAGAACACTACTACGGTTTAGTTCCCTGCATGAGCCCCCAGTACCGTTGCTTCATCAAATGAAGAGTGGGGCTACGATCTAATTTAATAGATACTCCATTTTAACTGCACCTTACTTCAACATCTTTCTCTTAGACCTAAATCCGTAGTCAGAATCTGACTTTATTTTTCTAGCATCCTCCTCTTCGGACCGTCGCTCTTCCTCAAGGGGAGCCATCTTTGAGTACTATTTTCATCTCTACTTCCCTTTTACTTTTCTAATTTCCCTTTGAGGCTCTTCTGCTTTCTTTTACTTATAGTTATTTAACTTTTTTGTTAGCCCCCTTGACCCATAAATACCTTGACTTCAAGTCATGTTTGCTATACTGTGAGGATAATGTATCGAAGACATTGAAAACTGAAGCAATTTATGGTTCCTTCTTATCACTTTACGTAACTCCAGTTCGTTGAAAAAAGCACTCTGTTGCACTTCTTTGCTGTTCTTAACAGTAACAGACATTGATTCAGAAAGCCGTATTTTTTAACGTTTTCTTTAATTAGGAGCCTATGTGATATGATTGCATTGGTTGAGATGCTGTTATTTTGTTCATTTTCATGTGTAGGTAACAGATTTGAAGCGTTCAATCTCTTTGCTGAAGAAGAATATTCCCAACAAGCGAGTATTGGATGGAGAATTGGTCACACTTCAAGTGCAGGTGAGCATTTTAGTCGTAGAGTTGTCGACTCTCACTCGATCGTTCTTCGTGTCCCTCTACCTTTTCCCCAATGGAATCCTTTCGCTGTTTAAGAGCTATTTATCATTTGGCTTCTTACTTTCACTTTCCTTTCTCCTCCTATTCTGTGCCGTTTCTGCAATTATTTTAATGATTGACTTTTATCCGCCTGTCTGCACTTTTCCTTCGACGTATTTTGTTGCATTTCTTTGTATGTCCTCCATGTGCATACCCTACCTTCTGTTAATTTGGGGGTATACACCCATTCTTAATACATATTAAGGTCATTAGCTTTTTAAAAAATGCTCTGTCCTTTGTTTACTTTATTGTTTCTACCATTGATTTCAAATACTCTTTTCTCTTCTCAGTTACTCCATTGCCAGGAATACCTTATTGATCTGGAGAAGGCATTAGAAAACCCACATAACAGTGATCGAGTTCGCCTTCTAAGTGGAAAAGACCCCTCGCCTGAAGAGCTGGAAAACAAACTGGAAGGGGTGCGTAATTCATTCTGTTTATAACCTTTGTGACATAATTAATTGTAGGTAGTTTCTACTGTGATAATGTTTTAGGCATACGTATTCCAAAATTTGAAAGTTGCCTGTGGGTTGAATTTGCTCTTCGTGAAAGGGTAAACTCCTTTAAAATAAAATGTTTTGTATTCAGGGGAATACACCTTTTTCTGATTGACCAATATTTCCAATGGTCATGACACTAGTTACCTTTTTCAGTGAAAGCTTTACTATTAATTTTTTATTCAAATCACAGTGGTATATAAGATGAGGAATGCGAACCCCCCTTTTCATCTTTGTTACATTGTGACTACGTATGGATGCACTGCCCAGCATTACACAAGATAGGTATTTTTTTTGCTATAAAGTTGTTTACAAGTCTTTACCATTGGGCTTCATGAATTCACAGTTATGTTTGTGGGTTTGTGTGTGAGTGTGTTAGAGATTGTGAGGCATTACAGTAAAATACTAATACAAATGTTTTAACGCAGTGATTGTCAATGGCTACGATTTCCATTCACATATCGGGTTTTTTTAATCAGGAAACAGACCAATTATCATTTCGTGTTTTTTGTAAATCGTCAGATATATAATGATACTTGTTATGATATACTATTAATATTAAGCATTGTTTTGTAGAGATTGTTATTTTCTGTGATTAACAGCTTGAAAAACGATTGGGTGAAAAGGAGGAGAAGTTACTGGAGAAAGAGTTGATATTAGAGGAAGTGACTCGTTTGGCAAACAGAGTGAAAAAGAAGGTGGATTCAGGGAAAGACGATACTCTAAGTTTGGCCAAGAAGGTAAGTTTTGCAGACTACTAATTATAAATTAGCCATTTAGACGCATGGAAAACTTTAAATTTCATATGCTTGGGTAGATACGTCGGTCAGTGTAGATTGAGCTCTTTGAATTTCCAATGTCTACAGACTAGCACTAACGCTCCTCGTGTTACTTCTCTGAGGCTATGAATACTGAAAAATGGAGCAAATTGCTGACAAACCTAGGCAGAAATTTACCAGTTATGTGCACATTTTTCCGTCACCGCGGAATATTGGATGCTAAACTTATATGAATATATGGTATATGTCTGTACTACGCTTTACTAGAATGCAACTCTTTCACTGCCAAGCTAAACTTTTATCTCGTATATCAAAAATCTCCTAGTATTTTAGACGCGCTACATTCTTCCTGATGATATGGATTGTCTGTTCGATTTTAGAAAACGATAATCTTGATTCAACATTGATATGCACCCTTTCAAATTGTGAGTCGTGCCTATCAGACACAATATTATAAATTGTGCAAAGTTACTTCCTTGACACCTCTTTCATATTTTAAGGGTCATCACTCTCGGCTCTTGGTTTTGTCCGTTGGATAGGCGTGTAACCACTTAAGTTTACCAAGGAATCAGTTTACTTGGAAAGTATTTTTTGTTAAGTCATGGCTGTCATAAAAGATGTTTACTTCGATATAATGAATAATAATAGCCATTAGTATCACTAGACGGAATGTGTAAAGAGTGATACGTATGTTTATACCGATTTGCTGTATCATTTTATCTAATCGCCTTAACAATGACGTAGTGTGACCTCCAATAATCAGTTGAATTTTTAACAATTTTTAGACTCCAATCGAGATAGGCGACTGCTTTAAGTACTTCTGGCGTAAACGAAAATGGACGCTTACAAAGGCACATGTACTTTGCCACTTTACCACAAAATAACGTTGAGTCAGATCGCACCCTACCCCAACGATGAAGAGTAGAAGCAGCTCTTTCACTCTTGCGCTGTAGACACCAACATAAAATCCTTTACTCGTTCATTGTTATTGTTTTGTATTTACAGGTCAACGATTTACAAGCGAAAATCAAAGATGCAACTCGGAAGATGATGGCAATGGTCTCAGAATTGTCGATGAATCAAGTAAGCTGATAAGGTTACACTTGTGTATATCAAAAGTAGTGTGTAAATTCTCGTTCTTTGGATACGTATAATATTCGACCTGGTGCTACCTTTCCTCAAATCCCATAAGATATGATATTTTCTTTCTCGTGTTTCGTGGACCTAAATATCACTTGCATTTTAAACAATACTTGTTTTCGCTTAGGCTAATGCCATGAAGTTACAACAAGATGTGCGGGAGAAAGAAGCGCTACTAGAACAGAGTTATTTACGACTTGAAAGAGGAGAGGCACCTAGCGACGACGTGGAGCAGGAGTGGCTCAAATTGCAACGGGATGAACAAAGAAAGAGGCAAGAGTATGAAGAAAGGAAGATGGTAACTATTTGATTGTTATTTTTGAGAAATAAAGCATGTATGCTCTTTGTTAGACAGTTGCTTCTAAACCTCTCATCTTTTCAGTAAAGCGAAGCTAATCTAGAGATATTGCCACAACGAATTGATGTCGTTACTTCCTACGAATCTGTAGTGAATAACAGGGACTTGCCCAAACAAAGTCAAGTAAATACGATATGCGAACTATCTAGTATTTACCCATTAGGTCACATCCTGAACCTATGCTACAGGCGTAACCAAAAGTCGCAAGAGTGTATGGGAAATCTTCAGCCTAAATTGAATCGGTCACACAGCTTGCGCATGTGAATGGATAGGATTTCTTAAAAAAATTTCTGCTAGGACCTTCAACTGTGCTAACAAACGGTCTACTATTCCATAGCTATGGACATTCTTTTAATTTGTTGTAGATTGACAACGACTTAAATTTTTGCCCGTATGCATCAAGTGTACATCAAACACGTGTGTCAGAAACTCAGAATCAGACAGGTTGATGGTCTGATTCCAACGTTGGTTGGAACTTTTAGAAACTGTGTAACTAAATTGGGGTGTGGCCATTGGATTCTCCGGTTGTAACTTCGCTACCTTATCAAATTTAGTCCCGGCTTGGTCGAAGTGTTCGTAAGCCATTTGCTTATTATTAACGTAGTAAATTTTTTTTTTTATTATGCATAGAATTATGATTGTGTTAGCACTTTCCTATACCGAGGTCACGAATGTCTTCTTCTCTGACAGCTGATTATTAACAATTAACAGCAATTAATAACAAGTTGACCGTAAGATCTTGCCAAAATTTCAGAACGATACTTGAGTTCCATACTTTCTTATTCTACCTTACCTTATCAAAAGGCAATAACTTTACGAGTTCAATCGAAATTTTTTGGTAACGAATTCGAATTATTATGACGTCATCGAATAATGGTAGTCGTTTTTGGAAAATGTTATATTTAGAATTCTGGCGTATAATAGTTAGGAAAAGACACTATACCTCACTGTGGAAAAACCTACAAATTTGTCAAAATTTATTTTGTTAGCGTTTTGAGTCTGCTGTGCTGGTGTAGACAGTAAAAGCTAGCGACAGTAGATCGTAATTAAAAATGCTCGTAAAAATCTCGGGCTTCAGTTGCTTGCATATATCGTCCCCTACAATTTTTCTTGTCATGTATCAATGTGAAAGAGCATTTCCATTTTTACTACGCCTATGCCTTTTTTGGATTTTTGAGGCAGATTTAATCAATTCGTCATTTGATAGTACGAATTCACTACCAGTGTAGTATGAGATAGATGGTGTAGTATGTGTCTATTCTGTCCATTCTTGTAATCTTCTGAAGACCACAGCTATTTGTCTACTGTTTCATTCCTTAGGCTGACGAAGAAAAGGAGCTCTACCAAATTCCAGGCGGAATATCAACAACTGCCGAACCACGCCCAAATGCGTACATTCCTGACGACGATACCGAGCTTCCAATTCCTCGGCCGTACGGTGCCAATGCGCCGTTTAAGCCATCTGAACCGGGCGCCAATATGAGACACATCCGCAAACCAATAGTCAAACCCATCGAAATATGACGATATATCAAGCTCAAATGTGTAAATAGGATACAGTAGGTACGTTTTATTGTATATTTTATTGTATACACGGAATGAAAAGAATGCCACTCCCTAGCAAAGCTGGGGTTAACTTTAAATGACAGCTACAGTCTGATATTTAAACTCTCTTTTTAAACTGTGGAGCTTTCGTTATAGTTACTGGCGATGGCAAGATGATAGCCCTACCATAACAGTAATCCAAGTAACCAAAATGCTTCAATTTTTCTGATGAGTGCACTTTCTGACTCGCGCGACCGATGAAACATGGTGGAAATTCGTGTAGTTCAAATTTTGATCATTGTGGAATAGAATTCAAGCGTTAGGCAACAAGGTTACGAAGGATGCAAACACTATGTAACATTTGAAACAGTATGTGAACGACACTTTAGTAATTGTATAAAAATTTGGAGAAAAAAAATTAATGGGCACCTTATAGTACCCCACCTAGTGCATCATTAAACACCCTTTTCACGAAACATGGGGTCCCACTCTTATTCATGCAGTTCGATAGGTCAGAGTTAACTCTTCATGTTAAATTTCTATTTCTTTAATATGAACACTAGATGCTATCGGAGAAAGAAGTGAGAAGTCATGATGAATTAACGTTTTTTGAGTTCTGTCACAATTTACATCAGCCACTGCACAGGGTCCATAGGCTCAATACCAAAAAGGCTCAATACCAAAAAGGCGTCTTGCAGCAAATATCACAAATTCAACAAAAGAGCAAGTTTCAATTTTGATTTCAATGGCAACTATCTAAGCCATATGCTGCGCTTTGATATATTTATTAATGAAATTACAAGTTCTAGCACTTCAATAGACTTGAAGAGAATGAAAACAACTCCGTTACAAAACCTCAGTCTATTTTCAAGAATAAACCATTCATGATACATGCAAGTCTATTGTCTCTCCTAAAAAGAAACATTTGATAAATTATTATACAAGCAAGTCCCTTCCTTACTCGCACATTTGTTACTAACTGTTTCTCTCAAGCAAAAATACTTTACCGTAGCAAAATAAAACGTCAGTTGGCACTTTAATAGCACCAGTACCACTCTTTCCCTTACTCAACATGTTCTCCAGGTTATAAACTGATTCTTACATCGATTCGTCACTTAACCTAAACCGATATATCGTAACACCGTACTCAGCCGCGCATTGGAATTTCTACTTGTATATTCACTAACTTCCCACGTATTTCGTAACATCATCTTATACTGAATGAAAATGTCCTTGTGGTAACCGTTCAGCCCACCAATACCCTAAATAGCACACAATGTTTGCAGTATCCAACCAACCATCGAATACGTAAGTTATATTACCCACCTCGATTAGTATACCATTTAATTCCAATTGGTGGTATTCATCTGGTGTTAGATTTGACTAACAAAGACCAGAGGGTGTAACGACAAAATGTACTAGATTACCGTTTCATCTAATCTACCTCTCCCTACCGGTAAATAGCCTAATGATTGATGACATAGGAGCCCAGAACAATAGGAGCGAGTCGAAAAGTCCCTGATGAAAAATGATAGGTGTGGGCGGAATAAAAGGATAGAGTGGAATGTTTTGCCGAAAATATAAAAGTGAGTGGGTGGCATTTTTCCCTCCTGAAATTTTGAAAACATGATACACTTCCCATTGCTAACAGCAGTTTTTACCAGAGCCTTATGCGTATGGTAGTAGTAGCATAGCGCCAAAGTAACTCAACAATTTAAAATAATTTAGGATTCTTCAAATTAGCACTTGTTTCCCACGATAAAGAATGGTCTCTCTCAAGCAAGGCTCTCTATCGAAAGTGGTAGATAGGAAGTGGCTTAAATTAAATAAGGAGGGTGACTAATTTGGACTGACACTTCATCTAAACTTAAATCAAGTTTCCAACCGACTCTTCCATACCCAAAGAGTAGATAAGGAAGCGCTCTTAACATTACAAGGAAACATAATATATAGTACAATTCTTCATACCTTGATAACGGTGTTACATACTATGGCTATCAACTATCCCGTTGAATGTTTCAAAACCCTAAAAATCATCTATTTATCTGACTTGTTAATAAATAGTTATTTGCCAATCTCCTTCGCAAAATACTTTTACATAACATTTTGATTCATTTTCCTAAATATCAAAGTGTTCTAATAATTATGTCTACTACCGATCACATATAAAACTATTTTTCTATCAGTAATTGTTTCATCTATGTACAAAAATGCTACAGATATTTGAAAGGAGAACGCCTTTTCTCTAAAATTGAAAATAAATAACTAAAACACTTTTTTAAAGTACAACGGAACAGTTTATTAGGCATGACCTATTAAATCTGTGCCGGTAAATGCATTGTAAGAGATGTTGGATTTCCACTGAAATTGTACTGAAGAAAATGAAACAGATAACAGGATTCATATTTCGGATGAAAGCTGTAAATAACTCGACAAACAGAACATCTGCAACCTCGAGGACAGTATGTTCAAATATTTCCAGTCGCAATATCTTTCTCCCAATTTCCTCCGGTGAGCGTCGTTTCCTGCTTTCATTTTCTCCCCGAGTTTTTTATAGAATTAACCTGCTGTGTTATACAACTGTCAGAATCTGACGATCTAATGTGTCTGCTGTGATCGGCAATGTCTTTGGATCCTTGCGAGTACTGCTATGGCATCGTTATACAATTTTTCATCATTGGAGTTATTGGGGCTAGTCTTGAAGCAAAACTATTGCAAATGCTTTTTTACTTCTTAGGGCTGTTACAATTGCCGTCGCAGCAGCAGGCGACTAAACATGATATCAATTCTTGATCTCATACTCCAACGCAGAAATTTAGCAGCTGCCAAACCATTTAGTGATTACGCGTTAACGTACGATCGGTCTTCAAATACCATAATATCCTCGTTAATGTACCGATGTGCACTTGGATCGCTTTTGCCAAGAAGCATTTCCGTCTCATCGATATCCTTATCTTCATCGAAGGTTCCCTTATGTATTCTATCCGAACGCCCACTATGACCATCGATGGCGTCAAATGGATCCTTCTGGGAGGAGTCTGAATCTGAGGTCGTTCGCTTCTCTCGCTCCTTCTCGTCCGCCTGCAAAACAAACAAGAAATGCATACTTAGGTATTAGAAATAGAATACACACGATTTCAGATTACGTTTACAGGCTAGAGGTGAAAAAACCAGAGATTGGGACGGCCTACTTACTTGTACCTTCTACAAGCAAATTCGACTCCCCTATCGATTTTGCATTACATAAGAAGGGTTTCCCTCAACAAAACAAACCGGTTTGCCAGTCTATTACCCAAATCTTCACTAGATTGCTCCGAACGCGTAGAAATATTTTCGGTGCCTTTAGAAAATACAGTACTGCACACGTACTTGCCAACTCTCATCTGAACCTATTCCGGTCTAAAATAACTTCGGATTTGGTTGCGTATACTCAGGGATTCACTCAACAGAGATTGTAACGACCTATTTTGTAACGATCAGTGGAGATAGACTGAGCGGCAACCTGACAGTGATGCCACTAAAAATGTGTACCATAGACGTATTAAGCATGCCCCTGTGTTATGTAAATGTTTTTTTGCCTCAAGAAATTTATTGACTAACGGAAACAGTGTTAACTGCAACAACATACAGTACGCGAAAGAAAAAAGTATTCCAAGCTTCTGCGGCAACGCATTATGGAGCGAATAGGAACATAGAATAAACACTTCATCATCTATGTATTGAGTTAACGTTACACAGTGTCTAGATACAAGTAGTCAAAACTTTGTTCCTCCTTATGATGCCTGTACTTCTGCAGAGGGCAAAGAATCTGCTATAAACAACCCATAAAAATGTTACGGAAAACTAAGATTTGCAATCAAACAGTTGATCCAAATAGTCGGCACTGATAACAGATTATATGATACCGAAAATCCACTACAAATAAAGCGAAGCAGTTATGTCCTCGTTGAAACTGTCTTTGTCACAAAAATCTACTTGAATGTACCATCCAACAATGTGATTCACAGCTGCGAAATCTTATTTCTAGCCTCTATTTTTAAAGATATTCTTGCCGATATCCGATATTCTTAAAGCAACTTTTACCAATTCCCCGCCCTGACAGTTTGAAAAACGGTTAGCCTTACCTTTCGCTTTCGTTCACTGGTATTGCTTCCTTCGCTGCCTGATTTTAACTGACCCATGGCAATCGTTTCTTTTTCGGTTTCCTCTCTGTTGCAGCGCAGGTAATCATTATCAGACTGGAAGAAGCGGTTGTCGTTAATTTTGGTGTCTTCATTGGTGGGGTAGGGTATAGGTGTAAATACAGGGGCTGGAGAGTCAACTGGGCGGAGATAGTCATCTCCAGACAGGTGGGCAGCGTCCAGGTAACTAACGCATTCCTATAAGCAAACAGAAAATATTTTATCAGTGTCTGAAGCATAAAAAACCGGAAAGAAGCTGTGCGATCGAGAAAAATGATAGAAGTGACGTGGTGGCAAAATTATACAACCGGAACCCATTCTATACCAGAATTTGAGGCGGAAAACTGTAGCAAATTTGGGCTACCGGAATAATAAAAGGCCATGTCTTGTGAATCAATTTCATGAGTCAATAGTGATTTGTACATTTATCCTCTGCATTTCATTCGTTGGAGGTACAATTTTTTGGTTAATAAAGTCTTGTTAACTACCTACGTGCTGGTAAGGACGAGTCTACCAGACAAACAGCGTGGGTACGTATTCTTTTATCCTGTGCCGTGATACAAATCACATCTTCTTAAGGAGAGACCACGACAACGTCATCAACCTTCTGCATATTCCCCATTGGTTTATTGCTCTGTAAATATAGACATTGTCTCTCAATAAAAATGAATGCACATAATGCTGGAAGGAATCCATCCCGAAACTCACGCACCGACATTGCCTACTTAACAACTGCACTAAATAGTGCCATGGTTACGGAGACAAATCGGGAGTCCAATCCCCAAGTCTAATCACCACATGCAACCTGATGTTTCTATGTTTCGCTTTACACTACATCAAAGCCACCTCCATAATTAAGTACTCAGGCAGACATACTAGCAACCATAGAATAGATAATAACTCAATAAATATGAGTACATATGAAGACTATATACTACATATGTATATCAATTTAGAACATATAGCTGTTTATTCTTACATCACTGTTGCAATTTTGTTCGACAAATCGTGCCAGCTGGTTCACAATTTCAAAGAAAATCGATCGATCGTTGGGGTCTTCGTGCCAGCAGTCTCTCATTATTGAATAACTAAAAAAAACGAAAAAGGAGAATTTATTAATGTTGTACAGGACTTCCAGTCACACTCATTAAGGTTAAGTTGTTACTGCACTTTTGTCATCATATCCTCAAGATGAAATGGAGACCTGTTGTTCTAATCTTTCATTCAGCACGTCAATATGTATTGGAAAGCTGGAAGCACGGGCCCAACTCAAACTCTTTGTGCCCTTATAAGAAAAAACAAATATGATAAATTATAACTCATGCTAACATGTAAATAGTCTTCTCTTTATATCTTTCTATCAACATAATACGTATGCAACCCTTTCTATAAAAATGCCCCTGCCACCCATAAGCGCCTACCATGCCCCTATTATCATTTGCCAACGGGATACCTATTTGCAACAATCTGGACTTGATCAGATTTCTTCATAAAAAGAAGTTATTCACGATGTCACGCAAATTTTACGACCCGATACAACAATACTAAGATAAACTTACATTTCTGGTGGGCAATTCATGGGCTGTTCCATTCTGTAGCCAGCTGACAAGAAATCAAGTAGATCTTTGGTTGGCATTCCAGGATACGGCGATCCACCTGTGATTGGAAATACATAAAATGTAATACATAGCAAAACACTTACAGGTAATGTTTCACATAAAGTGAAACTTCATTGTAATCCCCTTGTCGACCCGTTCACCTCTTCATTATGAATTAAAGAACTTTACAAATTTATGGTCCTATATGGAAATTGATGTACAGTTTCCCTGTGTATCAAAACCCTCGTTTCGTTGCTGACATGATTTGAATATCCAAAATGGTTACCTTAACAAAAACATTCGAACAGAGACGGCCGCCAACAAAATACAGAACCAAAAATGCAAAGATTATACTGTATATGCCATCTGCTGCCTACGAAAATTATCAATGGTAAGTAAGACTATTTATCTATCTTTTTTCTATTTATAGCAGCGAAAGTCTTTCTAGGCAAGACTATGTTTGCTTGCTACAACTATTCCATCGAGTTCCCACTCGTGATTTACACTCGGCCATAACAAGGAAATAGAACTGGCAGGCAACCATGGAAGAATAAACACCGTAGACGATCGCTATTATCATTTGCAATGAAAGTTAAAAAACTAGTTATGAATATATTATTATAACATTCAATAAGAAAAAGTAGTTTCCAGTTAGGTCTAACTTCGTATCGCCACTCTTTGGCAAAAACAAAGAACTATTAAATGTATTTATGCTATAAGAAAACAGACTTGGGATTATCTGAACATTACTAGTATACCCTGTTTATGGACAGATCTGATGGAAAGACAAGCCTTCAAACCTTCGACCCTTAGGTTTACAAACATAACATGCACACCTGGTTTTCACTGTCCTTGTTATTTTGAAATGTCAGGACGGGCACACTACACAAACAAATAATTCATGGTCTGTTTCTCGAGTACAAATGGATTCATATTTACTGTTATCGTCCTCTGTGTTGTAAAACGTTCTGTTTTGTTTTGAAAAGGTAAGTTTAAACTTGTGTTACGAGGGTTGTAAAGTTAGCTACGACTTTCACTGGGCATGTATTTGGAGACTTGAAGAATTAAACTTGTGGATTAATTACTGAACCACTTAACTCGTTGCAAGGAAGTGACACTAGTAATAGGCAAGAAAACATCATACGGTAATTAGATGCTAACGTAGATTCCACTGACAAATAATATAAAATATTTCTTACCAAGTGTCATTAGTTCCCACAACAAAACGCCAAACGACCATCTACGAGGGAAGTGAAGGGATTCGCATCAGAAGAGAAAAGGAATTAAAATAATTCTACAAAGATCAACTGCAACTATTGCCGTAAACTGTCTTCCCGAAGATATTAGTTATATCGTCACATACTAATTAGCTGCTTTAAAGTCAGCAACATTAATAATCGAGCTATATCAAGACTGACAATGTTTACCACAAACATGGGAACTGAATTATTGTTAAGGGGCCTGTTTACGACACATCAAGTAGACTCAATTATGCTCTTTCTTCGGCCTATTCTTCTTTCTAATGAAGAGTGACATTGACATCGCTCCTGAACCATCCTAACCATCCACCCTACCACCCACCCCTTCCCCACACACCCCCAAACTCCAAAGAAAACAGCACACACCACGTGCATCCTGCTGCCTACTAGCTGATTAATATTAACAAATAATAATTGTCTGGAGGCATAATTATCATAATCAGAACAGCTGAAATACAATTAATAGTTTTCTTTTTCTGAGGAATACAATGAAGAACAAGGCTCAGAAAAAATTATGTTATGCTACTAAGGGAATTGTATGTTTAATAAAACTTACACATCAGATTGGTGGGTAAATACTCGCTCTCGAATTGCCTCCAGAGCCATCCACTTTATTGGAAGAAGACCCTAGAAGCAAAATATTTAATGTTATAGAGGGGAAATATGTGCAAACTACTCAGATGGAATGCTAAAATGCTATTTCTTACAAGTAAAATATCCACTAAAACGTCAAAAATTGAACAAAATCTGATTTCCCTTGGTGTATCAAGACATAGTAGTGTGTGAAGGTATTTCATCATAATTCCAATTCTAAGCCAGTGCTACGTAACGTACTTTGTTACTTCATATTTACTCATGGTCTCAAGGGTCGTGCTACCGGCCACTACTTTCAACAAACGTGCCTCTGTCAAATTCACAAAACAAACACTGCAGACAAAAGTATGTCGATGCACCAAACAGATTTTGATCAACAACCCAACACCATTTCTCTAAAGTGCTGGGTAACACCCCTTCTAACAATATTCCAGCCCGCTCCCTATTTCTCTACACCCACTAATTCAGGGGTTTTCAACCTTGGGGTCGCGTCCCCAAGCTGGGGACATCGAAAAATTTTTGAGGACGCAAACATCATTTAATCGCAAAAAAAAATGTTACATATTCTATTCGACAGTTATGGTAAGTCATTATTTGAAATGAAATGGGGGACGCAAACTTTTCATTAACCAAAAAATGGGGACATTGCTTGAAAAGGTTGAAAACCCCTGCACTGATTAGACTTAAGAAAAACAACCATCTGACGTTGTAATTATTACGAGTAATACGTTGACATATAATATTTCTTGCGTTGACGACTCGATTTATTTGTTATTAAGCACAACTGTGTTACGAGTTTGTCTTTTAGTCTTCAAGACTTCGACTTAAAAGTTATAATCAGACCCCCTACATCCTCCGACTAGTATGAGCCGTGACCATTATAATGTTGGAGCTGAAATAAAGACGTTTAGGAGTATCACAATGAACTGTAATCTTTGCTAAACATCTTCCCGTATCGCGGACATAGGGAAGCACTCGCCTCCGTTCACTTACCGCTGTCACTTTCACATATCGATCGTCTTTATAGATATCTCTAGCAAGTCCAAAGTCAGCTATTTTCATGACGTAATTCTCCCCAACCAGTACGTTTCTTGCCGCCAAATCACGATGTACACACTGTAAGATCAAATAAAAACAGAGAGGAATATAAGCATCTTGATGAAAATGTAATCCTACGTGCCAGATGCAAGGCTGCTTATTTTGTACTTGGAATATGTGGAGACGCCTTCTCCTCAAGGTTGGCTATACCCAGGAGGTCAATATCGTCATAAATCAATATGGTCATAAATGATGACATCACTTTTGTCAAAGAATGTTACTAGTAACAAACAGTATAACTCTAAAACGTGATCTAGTATACATTCAGAGCTACCAAACTGCATAGCAAAACATCACCGTCAGAAGGAGACTAGCGTGTAACACAATCATGAAGGGGGGATATAGGGGTTACTACCGTGATTTACTAGTTAACATATTGGTGCCTTCACTTTTTAATGAGGTCAGTTTTGTACGGGGCTCACTGATCATTATGGGCTTTTGACTGATTGGCATTTTTTGCATCTCAATTTCTCAACCAATCAGTGCACTATCCAATCATTTAAAATACGGTCTAACCTTTCGGCAAGAACATAAACTTTCTCTTACTACAAACAAACTTATAGCAAGGCAGAGAGCATAAGCTAATTTAGTAGTTGTATGTAAATGTTGAGGTGTATACGCAAGTGATGAAAGCTACGTTTGCACAGATGAGTTTCCACCAATCCCTACTGACTTTAAACATCTTTTCTCACCTTCCTTGATGACAAGTATTCCATTCCTTTCGCAACCTGGTAAGCAATAATGACCAAGTCTAACGTCGTTAATTCTTTCTCCATACCAATGACTTCTTTGGATAAGGTCGCCTTGAATGTGGGTCTACGATCTTTTAGGAACGACAAAAGATTTCCGTAAGGTGCGTATTCCAGTATCACCATCATTTCGCCTTCTTTTCCTTAAAAAAGAAAAAAAAAGGAAAAATGAAAATAAATAAAAAATCCTAAAAAATGAAAGTTTTATTTAGCACAAATACTATAGGAATAACAGTTGGAAAGGCACTCAGATCTTGAGCACCATTCTCAGAAATACCACATAAGTGATATGACATAAGCAGATGTATTCCCACACGAGGCCATATTATTATCCATTTAACCATCTTTTTATCGATATTGCGACACCCATTTGTCAAAATATACAATTGGTCACTTCTCTCTGCTCAGTGTCGACGTCATAACGTTGGGTCTTGAAATACGCAAAGAAAGTTATGTAAAAAGTATTCTTAAGTAATGCGAAGTACTCACATGTACTCCTATATCTTATATGGAATACGTGATCTGACCAAACCCATAAATGTACCCCAAAGACAATATTTCATCAACAGCGCTCCGTTCGATAGCCCTACATGCTTCGCATCAGTGACAATTTTGCTTAGAAAATATCAGTGCATCAAGAATTTTATCACCTTCAGATGCACTTTACATAACTTTGAGAGACGTGCATACCTTTCGTACATGCTCCCAGAAGATTGACAATATTCGGGTGTTCACCAATGTGTATTAAAATCTTCAACTCAGATATGAGGTCTCGTAACTCGATGGGTGTGGCATCACCTGTAACATGAAAGAGGGTATAAAATACGCTTGCATAAAACAAGAGGCTAAATAGTCCTTAGCTGGTGCAACATGGCCTTGGTTCGACAACAAGGTCGCCGCTTCACTTGATACTACAGAAAGAGCCCCCAGCTGAAATGACACTTGACGGTCCAAGGCTTCAATCCACTGATAAAGGCAGTGTCATACAATAATCGGTATCTATTTATTGACTTCTTTTTTACGGGCCTTAAAATCAACCGTTGGTTCCCTTCATTTCCGTCCATACGAATCCTAGGTGGCCTAGTAGAAAGCATGGATCACTTTCATCGAGTGTCATTGCTCATTCTCTTCACAATCAGTATTTCACGAATATTCATACCGTGTACAACAACCTCGGTCTAACAGAAGCTCAATCTTAAAAAGTCGTATTTCGGAAATAAAACATCTCTCCTGCTTACTGTAAACTTTGTGGGAATCCTATGTCTGCTCTGTCAGGTTTTTTGTCGCTCAAATTAGCACACTAGGAATGAGATTTCAAGGTGCATGATAACATTTGTAATGGCAGAAAGAGTGCTACCCACGCTCAAGGCCAAGTCACTGTGAAGAACGACGTAACACACTTTCGGTTAATTAGGGCTACTTTGTCGCTCAATCTCTCGTTACCATTTTCCTTAGTCATCCAAAATATTTAAACAGTTTGTTAAACTACCAATAGCGAATAAAAGTAAGGCTGCGAAGACTGACACGCTAAACTCTCCTACACTAACTCTCCCACAATTCCCTTCTAGTTTTGTGCCCTCTGCCCCAACTGAGGATAACAACCATGCCCCCTAGGGTAGCTTCTACGTCGCTTAGTTTCTGTCTTCTTCCCTAAAAAGTGCTCAACGCTCTGATACGTTACAACGACATCTGCCTCAAACAGGCTGCTAAAAAAACCTGCACATTGATATCTGCCGCCGCCCTCACTTCCTACTGCCTGCAAATCTCATCATCCTAGTGCTCCCAGTTCTACTACTGCCACCTTGCCTTCGTATGGCATGTCTCATTTTGCAAGTCAGGCACCCTTTGTCCCAAAGTTAACTTTCACTGATTGATTTATTGGCTTTGATCGTCAATATATCATAAACATATTGGCATCTTACTGTTTTCTATTACTCATGCCCTGCGCCCATCATCAACGGTCTGCAATAAAATTGCAGCAAATCACCTTCAGTCATACCCGCTATTCAGTTAAGAGTCTAAAGTGTGTTCAGTCTATCCATCGCCTCCCAGGTCGTTACAATCAAATTGGATGCAAGTAAATCCACTCGTATTCGACGCCTCTGTGTAATGGCCATTTGAAATCAAATTAATTGAGTGTTACTAAGAACGAACTGGGATGTGAAGTACGAAAATTAGAAAGAGAGCCGGCTGAAAGTGCTTTAGTGAAATACAATAAAAGCTTCAGTCTTGACTTCGTTTTGTCTCCTTATCGAGTTAAAGCTTAAATCCCGATTAGACAGAATCATCATAATGTATATCCTTAAAAGATTTTGTTTAGTGTTTTCAAGCAAACCGCATACCAGAAGAGTTAATCCACTTGCCTTATGAAGGGCCTTGAAAAGAGCAGAATCTTGAGTGTTCCGAGAAAAGCTTCTTGTTTACAAGTTAATAGAACAGTGGAAAGGAACTCATGATCTATACTGCTCCACACCTACTGACTTATTCCACTCTGTAAATGATGAGCGAAATTACTTGTGAGGGTGTGTCGAAACTCATGGCGTGCAAGAGAATCGGAGATTAGGGCAACGGTCTTCCACGTACTATGAAGTTTCAAGGTCAATACGTTTAGAGGAGCCGAGATGGCACGTAGGAAACACGATCTACGTACAATCTTCTGTGTGACCTGCTTGAACCTGAAATTACGAATCTGTAATGTTCGTTAACTAATTCTTACATCATTATTGTGTCAAGCCCAACTGCTAATAGTTGCTGTACGGGAAGGCACCTCTAACCCAGTTTACTCCTTCTTGGAACATTGATCTACCACTGACGGCACCACGAGGGGCTCGGGAGGTACGCCCCTCCCATATGTCCACAAGGTCAACTTTACCATCCGCGTAAATAAGCAAGGTGCTATCTATATTGGTGGCATGCTTACCTTTCCTGTTGTTCTATCCTACCACCACATGATCAAGAATTATTACAAGCTTAAAAAAATAACTGTAATCTGGATCAAATTGATTGAAGAGTCCATATCGATGTATAGAAGGTCTTGCGCATATGAAACAGCGATACAACACCCAAAGGGTACTCCTAGAGAAGCTTCGGTGGAGATTTCTACTGACTACAATCAACAATTACTCCATCTATTGTCTATCGTTTCAGACTTGAATAGTTTGTGGTGTCGACTCGCCCATCTCTGGACAAACTCATCCTCCACCTGACGTTTATTGTTTCCTCAATCCTCAAATGAGGTGCTAAGCTATCCGGCATTTTCATTCCATACAGATCTTAAAAGGAACTCTGTGTGACTTTTTGTGGTTCAAAGGATTTTTTCCATGGGAAACGGCCCTAGAAGAACTAAGATTCACTTCCTGCTTACCCTTGTAGTAAATACTGCTTACTGAAATAAACCTCGGGCAAAAATGAACCCTTTCCTTTACGATAACGGAGCTTACGTTGGTCTCAAGGGCGGGGGAAGATAAAACAGTGACCACGAAAATTAGATATAATTATTTGAAATTTGTATATAAAATTCGTAAAATATCCTCTGCTATCAAAACAATTTCCCTTATCATGATTCCATGCATGGGCGTAGATTCTGGGGGATGGGGGTTCTCGTCCCCTTCACTTTTCAGGATGGGAGAACAAAAGATACTTTATCGTCCATGGGCCCAGAAATGTCAAATTGTCCACTTTTAATCCTTTGGACCATACCCCCCCTTCCAACCCAAAAATATCTTACAGCGATCTGCGCCCATAACTTCATGTTGTTATCAAAATCAGTATAAAATCACCTTCAAATACTTGGTGTTGGCCATAGTCCGAAATTCTTGTCTACAAAAGGATCCTATTGGTATCAAGATATGCAGTGCCAGCCATAAGTTGCAGTGCGACGGAGGTTTTTCAGCCCCGAGAAAAATTATGCAGTTCCATAGGCACAGGTAGCTGTCATGGTTCTTTTGTCCCCGCCTCTTTACTGAAGAAATACGACATCCTAAATCACAAAATCCTGTGAATGTGGCCTCCCGCTCTTACATCGCTTCAGCTCCTTAAATTTTACTGAAATGATGTGTGTCTATTATGAACCTGGTACTCGAGATTTAATACTATTCTACGGTGCCTGAAGTATCATCTGAGACCTCAAATACCCTTACCCCCTGCCCCCAACTCTTTCCTCAGACTATTATCTCAGAATGTGCTTACCTTTCAGCTTCTTTACAGCCACCTTCGAAACCAAGTTTTTGTAACCCTTCATACTTCTATAGCTCCCACGTGTCGAGCCACTGCGTGTGAAGCTTCCTCGCGAGAAACTGCCTCTAGAAAGAAGACCTTGTCCAGATGACGTGCTTCCACCTGTCCGAGAAGAAGTGCTCCCTGAGCGCGAAGCTCTTCGACGACCAAGCAACGGTCGCTGTTTCGTCAAAATTTTGTATCTTGGATCATGCGCTAATATACCCACTGCGTCCGCTGAATACACTTCTCCGAAGGCACCGGATCCGAGTTTTTGCACTATAAAGAAAAAACCAATGATCACATAAATTAATGACAGCACTAAAAGAATAAAATGTGCTCAGCTAAGGGATGAAGTATTACTTCAAACACATGCACACACAGTTTTTAGAATTATTAATACAACATGCGAAACCTTGTGGTTCTTCAGGCGCAATAATTTGCTTCGTACATATTAACATCCTTGTGTTTTCAATAGCTCTATAAATATTATCCTAGTTGACAAGTCTGTACGAGTTTGACTTAGGGCATGTCAAAGTACTACCCGTCCCGCTGCGTTTAGAACTGAACCTCGACGCAACGTTAGCTACAGATTCTCAATTAAAGCCCATCAATTGGTTCAAACCATATTGAAGATACAGAGTGTTTCAGACAAGAGAGAATTTGGAATGTCTGAACTTATTCTAGAGAAAAGTAAAAGTCTACAAATATACATCACAAAACATCAAACAAGCAACAAACTGCAAATGTATAATCCATAAACAACGTAAAACCGGAATAAAATAATAAAACGATAATTTTCCTTTTGTACATCGTTAATACGTAATACCCAGATTCACTCTCAATGTGTAATTTTGCAAGGGAGTTTGTTTCAGTAATACGGAAACCGCTCTCGATACTTACTCAGTTTAACTCGCGTCCTCGGGAACTCCCACGCTACATCGTACGGTAGTTTGTTTGTCTGTTCTGACAGTGCACGTGATGGATCGATTTTCTTCAAATAGTCTGGTGCTGGTGGAACAGTGAAAATGTAAAACCCTCCGTAAAGGCGCCTCCTCTTGTAGAGAATGACGGAGATGATGGTAAGCAGTATGATAAGTACCGATGCGACGGCAACAGTGGCAATCAGTGTATACCTGGCAGCTCGATTGCTTCTTTCTAAGTCAGTGGCTGACGCTCCAGTCAAAAGTTTACCTACAAGGAATTCAAATTGCGTTTAAAAGCTGATCATCAGAGATAAAACCATGGAAATCGCTACGCTACTACGAAAGTCATGTTTACACGACTGATTACTGGTCATCAAGATGAGACACGTTAAGCAAGGAGAGGGCTATGGAAAAATAGCTCGACTGAGCACGGGCAACACAGTTTGGATAACTGAC
This sequence comes from Carybdea cf. marsupialis auct. non (Linnaeus, 1758), assembly GCA_010016065.2. NCBI lineage: Eukaryota > Metazoa > Cnidaria > Cubozoa > Carybdeida > Carybdeidae > Carybdea > Carybdea cf. marsupialis auct. non (Linnaeus, 1758). Next base: position 23,348 of record JAAAKL020001367.1, read on the forward strand.
TAAATTCCGGTGTACTATATAGAGATTGTCTGCATATAATCTAAATTACTAGAATTTTATCAAAAAACGAAATACTTATCTTGTATGAAAGGGAGGGGGTGTATTGGCAAAAATAGAGAAAACGGGATAAGGCAATGAGATTTATAAAGATCATAACTATTTCAGAAGCAGTCATTATACACACGACAAATTGCACGGACAAGATTCCTGAGGAAGGACTATCCTCAACCTTATACCCTAAAAAGTCTAGCTATTTCTAATGCACCGTAACTTCATGAAAGGCAACTTATTTAAGAAAATAGATTTTATTTATTGCAGTAACGAAAGCCTACCGTCCTAACCCTTGATGATAAAAGCAAGTGAATTCGTATAAAAATTAAATCATTAAACGAATCAACCAAAGTATCGAATGGACAATGAATGCACTGATAGATGGCAATCATAGAAGGACAGGACAACAGAAGGATAGCATCTACCAATACATTTAAAATAATCTCTAATCGCGTAAATGCTTATTTGCCTAGAGTGCTCTGCTAATGTAATATAAATAGTGACACTTACTTATGCTAAATTTCGAGTGTACCGCCCCCTGGAAATTCTCGGCCACGCATCTGTAATCTCCAAACTCCTCTTTTCGTATACTCTTGAAATTGAGGTAACTGAAACAAATATAGGAGAGACAAATTAGTTGCCAACCCCCCAAAAGTAAAAGTAAAATGTGCAACAAAATTGCGGAGTGCTGATCACATCAAGAACAGCACTTTACCTACTAAATATTCAACACTGATCATGTAATCCTAGATGAATTATAACGTCCCCCTAGTAAAAAAGCATGACATGTTATATTCGAGTGGACTAAAATTTCCTTTATAGCTTTCTCATATTAATAAATTCTTTTCAACATAAATGTTTCCACCCTATTATATAAAGACATTAATCGACAAAATTGGATTCTGTTTCCGATGGCAAAGCCAGAGTTTCCGTCTGTAAATTTAGTGAGATTTTATTCCTAGCTTCCCCATGATGGACGCTCCTTGTTGACACCCTTACATACAGTACTAACTTTCTTGCACATTTCTAAAGCCTGCTACTGAATGATAGTCAAGAGTGTGCAAGTTCAATGAATTATGATATTGCATACACAAATTTTGACAACCGAAACTACAACATTTAGTTACCTTCGTGAAAGCATCTTTTTCCCCAACTGAAAGTACTTGCCATCGATTTTCTTCTCCCACCATACCATTGGAAGAGGGTTTCCATCAGCAATGCATTTCTCTGCCAACCTTTCGCCAACTTTAATGTAACTTGACGTCTTTACACGGCTGATCACAGGTTTAGCTTTGAGAAAAGGGCAATCAATTAAAGTAACGATTAGAAGAGCGTTACCTGAAACCTGTTCCCTTATAGGAACTCTGATTCGTTATATTATATAAAAAACCTTCCGTCCTCAACCGAAAAGATTTCTACAAAACGCATTTTTCCTCGTGACCTTGAAAATATTTCTTACCTCTGGTCTAAGAATTACACATGATGAAATTTTCTTTTCACAGCTGAGGGCAATTATGCTGACTACATGCAATGTTATTGTACTTTGCATCAGAAGTACCTCGGGGGCAGTACATCACATGATACTTGAGCTGGGGGAGGTTTCATAATACCTTTCTAGCGAAAAGCCTGATCGTTCAGAAAAGACGAACCAAATTCGGCTATAAATTTACGTTCACATTCAGGAATTTTATGTAGGTTCGTAGTAAGAAACTCTCGAGTTTCCACGTCCTCTAAATGAACTGACGTACAGTCTACATGTATGAACCCCTCTCTTGCACCTGTAATACCTTTGATGACAGATTCATGTATAAACGCTTCATTATACTCTCGCTATGTTTACCTCAGTATAACTGGTGGGTTTTTTACGAACAGTGACCATGAGCTTTTCTTTCTCCTCTTTACGTATCTATCATCTACAAGGCTTGCTCTCACTCAATAGACTAAACTGAAGAGAGCGCAAAGCAACACATTTTTAATATTTTCACATGAGTCTGATATTCAAGATCACCTACAAAATATGCGGGTGTTCAACTACAACTTGTTGTCACCTCAGTATCGTATGAATACGTTGCCAAAGGCTATCTGATAATTAATGGCATTAATTAACTTCTTAAAAAAAACCCAGCACTAATAACTTGAATGGCTTACCATAAACTATAACCACTGCGGTGGCACTGGCATTTCCAAGATCATTCTCTGCTACACAAGAGTAGGTGGCATTGTTTGTACGGAAGTCAGCTTTGCAGATCACCAGTTCGCTTCCATTTACTGTCCCTCCTACTCGATAGTAATGACCATTTTCCGATTTCTTGCAGTTACCAACGTGAAACAACGGATTCAGCGAGGTAAGTTCTGTTCCATCTTTTAACCAGGCAATTTTTGCGCGCGGATTTGCATCTATATCGCATTTTAGGGTAATACTCTTGCTTTGGTTGGTGACGATGTTCACCATGGGCTTCACAACTGGTTTGTATATTGCTGTGATGAAAGAAACATTGATCGTCAGTATGTAAGGCCAACAATTATCACTTCCAACACATACATTTGGAGGCCTATCCGGGAACCAAAATTTTTTCTGTAAACGACTGTCCTTCTATCTCTATCTATCGACTGTACTCTATCTATCGAGCGTAAAAGTTTGTAATCGAGCCTCCGTAGTTGCAACTGAGATACTCGTGATTCGGAAGATGCGTTTTTCAGACTGCGGGTTCATGGGCGTAGATGAGTCCAACATTTTTTCATTGGAAATGGGGATCTTTTTAATGCAGTTTCCTATTTTAAGACATTAACTGATCCCAGCAATTCTGTTCCCATCACTGCACAAAATAGATATGTTTTGTACACTACGTTCTCATTCCTATCATTTAAGACGTATTATCAAACCTTGTATCTCATTATCTCTCATTTGGAGTTGTATGGGCGTAAAATCGCGACGGACTTTTATCTTCAAACTTTTTTTCTCTGTAATCTGTCAAAAAGGTTCGTGCTATTTACCGGACAATTAGCACATCCAATCATGTATGGTACTACGCCTACTAAAAAAGTCAAAATAGGTAGTCCTCAACAATGAAGACCCTCGACATTTTGACAAGGGTAGAAATGACAGATCTCATTAACTGTACAATTCTACATCAAATAAATGGATGTAAGTTGCTCTCCTGGCAATAAAGGCTTCCGTCGATAACATACACTTTGGTTATAAATACCACACACTTATAACGATTGTCAAGTGATGAACATAATACAAAGTGCTCGAATAAACTCACCTTTGATCTTCACATCAACGCGTTCTGTGACTATCGCATTTTCCTGGAACTTCCTTGTGCCATTGCAGACATATATGCCAGAATGCGCCGGCAACGACACATTGATAAAAAGATCCAATTTTTGCACATAATGTTGAGTTCTGTATGAAATCAGATTAACCCCATTTCCTTCTTTGATGATCTTGCCATCTTTGACCCACGCCATTCCTGAAAAAGCGCCCGGAACTCCGAGGCATGACAACGATAATGGCAGGCCTTCATTTTGCACCACGGTGGATGGATTTACAGTTAGACTTTTCTCCTCTAAAATTGAAGTAAAGTAAACTTCAAAATTACCATGGTAGTTCCGAGGTAGCGAATTTACAAGTGCTAAGCACTGAAACTGTTCAAGCGACCCCCAAGTCAAAGAGATACTGTTCAAGCGACCACCACGTCAAAGAGAAGCTGTTCAAGTGACCCCCAAGTCAAAGAGATCCTGTTCACGCGACCACCACGTCAAAGAGAAACTGTTCAAGTGACCCCCAAGTCAAACAGAAACTGTTCAAGTGACCCCCAAGTCAAACAGAAACTGTTCAAGCGACCACCACGTCAAAGAGATACTTTTCTAAAGACCCCCAAGTCAAAGAGATACTGTTCAAGTGACCCCCAAGTCAAAGAGATACTGTTCAAGCGACTCCCACGTCAAAGAGATACTGTTCAAGCGACCCCCAGTTTAAAGAGATACTGTTCAAGGGACCCCCAAGTCAAAGAGATACTATTTAAGAGGCCCCCAATTTAAAGAGATACTGTTGAAGGGACCCCCAAGTCAATGAGATACTGTTCAAACGATACACAATCTAAAGGGAAACAGTTCAAATGCAGGCCAATCCGAAAAGCTGTTAATTAGACGATGCTAAATAGTACTTCTGGTTACACCCTTCACTAAGAAAGTAGTTCCAAAAATATACCTACGAAGATCACTTGGATTAAACGCAAACGTGGACTAACTCATAAGTCAGCCCCTTTCCTTTCCTCGGGGGTCTTGTGCAGACCATGAGGTAGAGCTGGCAAATGGCAAAATGGATATCTTATCCTCCCTGAAAATCTGTATTTATTTCAGAATAGAAAAATGTTGATTCCACATCTATAGAGACAAGTGATGCATGGCACAGTGTAAAGGGTTGACTTTGGGATGACTTTACTTGGCTTCTTTGACCACACTCTTACTTTGTACAGTAGACGCGGCCCATGGAAATCCACCAGACTATATTCTCAGAACGATGAAAATCTCGATTATCTGTGTCTCATGCATTTGACCCCCTATTGTATTCTTATTACCGATAACAGCTTTGTTACAAATGCAAACAAATTTATGAAATTTTTCTTACCTTTCTTGTTGATATACTTTGTTATCTGAATGCTCTTTTTAATGCCATTATCTGCTGTACATCGAATAAAAAAGTCATCATATCTCAATAACTTCACTGAGAGGATTGATTTCATGGTTTTGGTCCCATCTGGAGGTGCTACTTTAAACTTGCCTGGAGACAAAGCTTCCCAGGCATCCTCTAACGGCTGGCAGTCGCTTTCAGTGAAGCTGCAGGCCGACGGCTGCATTTGCCAAGTGATGGTTGGTAATGGATTTGCTTTACTCACTGCACACGTGATATTAGTTGTTTGGTTCGCCGATGCGAAGATAAGTTCATCCTTCTTCGCAATTACAGGGGGTGCTGTAAAGTTAGAAGGAGAAAAAAAAGTCTGTTTCGCCGTTGATTCCCTTTTTGTCTTTAGAGTGGGTAACACATACACCACCCGAAGTCTATATACAACATAGTTTACATGGAGCCCCTTTCTACACACACTTACATTCCACTAGTTAACATCATCCAATGACTAAACATACATAGCAACATCTTGTCTGGTTTAGTTATTGTAGTAGGGTCCTAATTAATATTTAACGTACTGCATATAAAATGATGCCATCAATTCTAAAAATCGACCAACTACATCAAAAATATTCATCAGGTCCCATTTTACTCCATTTGGTTTCTGCCTGCCACTGTTCATAGAATAATCATCCGCTCATAGCGTTTACATGTATTCACTTTATCCAGTTTACTTACAGGGTTAACATAAACGTGATCACGCTGCAAGAACGTTTCCGTCACGTTCAAGTGAAGAAAGAAGCAGCACATGATGATATATACATATCAAATATAAAAAGAATGGGCTCGTGACCCTAGGCAGATAACAATATTTACATAAAATCAAATAGACTGTAAGTCATTACCCTGAAATTATCAGCCTAACAACCTTTCGAGATATAACCAGCCACACGTCATATTTGAAGTCAATCCGCATTCGATTCTAAATCTGAATCAAAACGCTGAACCCAAACGCATCTACAAGTCTGAACCAAATTGAATTAAATAGGGCCTATATTAGATATACTTGTAAATTTATATTGCAACGATATTGAAAGATTCTCATATTTTTATACAGCGTTATCAAAAACAAATTTATATCAACAACAATGGCAACCCATGGTTCGATGTCAATTATTTTACATTTGCAAATTGAACGCTGTGCTCTCTCATTCATTCCCATCATTTTATCAAAAAAGCACGTCTGTTAAATACATCAGCAATCTAAGTCCCAATGCACCATTAAAGACTCATCTCCATTAAGCGCTTTTGGTCCCTCCGGCGATAGTCACCACGTCCGCCCACGCCCATCTGCTAATTTTGACTCCTAAATACGCAATTGCATCTGCCCGCTACGTGCAACAGAACTCCATAAAGTCCAACATGTTTGAACTTTCTGTCCGCTTGCCGATGAATACTGACGCTATTTCAACTATTACAGAATCAGGTTGTAGAAACATCGAATATGTTAGTAAAACTCTCTTAAGTTGCCTAAGATGACAGGGGTCCAAATATCAGCACCCAAAGTAAAATCACCGGTTGCTACAAAAACTGATGTCGAATAGTAGTGATGATGAAAAGGAATAGGGGAGGAAGATGACAAGATGCAGGGGGGCGTTTTCCAAACCTCGTCTTTCGTGAAGTTACTGTTTTAAGTGCAATTCTATTTTCCTTCTTTTCAACGTGTCGAAGCGCTGAGCTTCAGAACGCCCCTTGAACCTCATTTCCTTTTGTTGTGAGCCCATCTCGCAAGACGTAGAAATGATCTGCTCCATCATCATCTCTTATTTCGACCCCTGGATAATAATCATAGCGAAACATACTAGCTACAACTATCCATCAAGGAGGTGATATTCAACATCTGCAAGGTAGCAAGGTCTTAGTTACAATTAACTAATCACTAAGTACAAAGACCTTGAAGGCGTATCATGATTCTTTACTTACCCTTGACAGTCAACGTTGCTGTTGCCACAGAAGTCCCCAAGATACTCTCTGCTTGGCACTTGATTTCACCATCATCCTCCGGAAATCGCGAGTTTTGGACCTCTAAAACGTTATAATCTATTCGGTATTTTCCCAATTTCGTCAATATCTTTTTACCGCCTTTCCAAAAGGAAATTTCTGGAATTGGTGACCCTCTGGCGTTGCACAGGAATGTAACATTGTTGCTTTGCATCACTGACAGCGACTTGAAGCTCTTGATTTTTGGCTTTTTGGCATTTCGAACACGCAAGCGCACTCTCTCGTATTTACTGTTACCTGGATATCCGTATTTATGTACCTTGCAAACATAGTAACCATTGTCACTGGTCGTAGAATTGACAAACTTTAAATCTAGATACTTGATGTAATGCCCCCTTTTTGTATAACCTCCACTCGGAGTTGTTCTATCCGCATCGACAGGCTGCAGATCCAATCCATCCTTTGTTTCTCTGAACCATGTTAGGACAACATCGTTTCCCTTTGATCTGCAAGTTATTTTCTTGGTTTCATAGTACTCTAGTCCTATATCTCGCGCATTAACGGATACCACTAGACCTCCTGAAGAACCTTAAAAAAGAGCAAAAATATTTACAAAACCATTACATCTGGCTGTTCGGTAGATGATCCCTAAAGCTAAAGTGGACACTGGCGGATAATGGCGGGTGGGGCAAAGGCAAAATCTCATCTATCTACGAAAGGGTGGCTACAAAGGCTACAGGACAAACTCAGAGAATGCCGTCTACGCTGGTTCGGACATGTGCGACGAAAAGAAGACGGATACGTGGGGGAAAGATTGGAGAGGTTGGAAATAGGAAACCGGAAGAGGAGACGACCCGAAAGACGAGTAAGAGACTGCTACCAGGGAGACATGAAAGAGATTCGAGTGTAGGAGGATGTAACGGACAGAACGCGGTGGAGATGTCGAGTCAAAACCGGCGACCCTTGAAGACAAGAGGATGTCCGTAGAATAAAAAGAAGAAGAAGAAGAACAAGGGAGTGGCTATTGGTTGATACAATTACAAATGAATAGTTATTCCGAAACAGCTGTTGATGTCGAATATGCAATTACATACTCGTACGAACATTAGTTTGTTTCTTACTAACGACGTATTGGGGGGGGAGTGACCCCTCCCACGTGCACACCACTATCTAGATCTTGCTTAGTGTCCTCGTATGATTAGTGATGATGAAGATTTTAACTGTCCCCGATACAGATACAAGACAATATGGTTGCTGCGAGGTTGTAAACTGGAGACTGATTTATTGAAAAACTGATGCCTGTGCCGGGTTTCGATCCGCGGCCTTCCGTACTGCAGTCCAGCGTGCTAACCACTA
>JAAAKL020001368.1:0-31385 GCA_010016065.2 Carybdea cf. marsupialis auct. non (Linnaeus, 1758)
ACCATAGCTCTACTATGTATTGAGCACTCTCTAGACTTGGTCAACACCTAAAATGGTAGTAGTATATATATATATATGTATATATATATATGTATATATTTGTAATGCGAAGAATTTGTTATTTGCCCGTCACCCTTCCATCATATATTTATGGTAATGTTTTATTGTTAATATTAATTTAATTACAAAGATAATTTCATGAAAATCTTCTAACAGAAAATAAATGAAACAGTGGGTGCCATGGCGAGATAGCTGAGGTGTTGAACTCTAAATTTGAGAGTCGTATGTATTGATGGGTTTCGAAGTAAGAAACTTGCTCGACATGCACATGCCCATCACTCGCTAGAATCACACTCCTAGCACTTTTTCACACTTTTAATACCTTAACTCGTGTATGGGCCTGCATTAAATAACGGATACCCTTAGTTTCCTGGCCTTCTAGATGTATCGTAGACCATTTTTAAACTATGACCAAAGTTCTCTTCTTCTTCGTCTTTTGGCTCATTCCTTTTTAGGGTTCACCACAGCAGATCATCCTTTCCCATTTTACTCGGTAGTTGTCGTCTTCCATCTCCAAGGGAATATAGTAAGGTACCATGAATACGATCTTGTCTGATGGAGAAAAAGTAATGCAGCAATCAGCAAAGAAGTATCGCTCCAATCTCCAAGAGCCAAGAATCTGTAAAAGATGTAAACATTTTCAACGTTGTAATTGATGAGGAGAAGTAAGTAATACCAGATATTTCCAAATGTTTATCAAGCATAATCTTCAAAATCAAATCACCCTCGCCTTTGAACATTTTAAACGCAAACTGCTAACCAACAAAGCCTTTGATTTCAACAGAGAAAAACGTAGCAAAGTAAAACGATTAAAGGATCGACTGACAGTCTAACCTATATCTAACATGACAGGGAGAAGTTTCTATTGGATTGGAAAATCCAAGAATCTATGGCCTTTTGAAAACATTTAGTTTATCGCTTTTGCATAAAGGAAAACGTAAATGCTTGCATGACTGTTGGGCTGCTCAGGTAATAAGTGGCTTGATCAGAACAGCTATAAATAACGACATAGAAACAAGTTGTCTCCTTACAATCGATGAGCTTGTAGGGTTGTACAAAAGAAGCAATGACCCAGAGCTCACACAAACAGTGGACGAGAATGAAAACACTCAGCCAGCTATAAAGTTAAAAATGTTATGGCCCAAGAAAATGTAGAACGCCTGATGGATTGTGTATGCACACTTGTTAAACTGAGAACGTAGCAGCAAGGAAGTAACAAGTGCTATCTGCATCCGCCATCGCCTCCGCACAAATACACTTCTTAAACTTCATACATTGTCAGCTTTCCATCACTAAATAGCAGAATGGTTGGTTTTCTACTGGAGAGTGATAGTGAGAGGATAAAGTGACTGTGCTGCAATGAATGTCAACTGAGTGAATTTATGTTTATGCGTATGGATGTGTCTGCAGTTCTTCGCAAATAATAAAATCTACTTTCAGATAGGGAAAGTTAATTATTTGAGCTATTAGTAGGCTATGCGAAGAATACTCAAATACAATGTTGTAAAAATATGAATGACTTGAAATGTTTACAATTACCACGAAAAAAATAGGGTAGAAATCAAGAGATTATATACTAAGAAAGCTGCGGGAACAGGTGCTTGTCACAGTTCTTTTCATTCAATCGGGATAGTTGTTTCTTGAAAATCAACTGTACTTCATGACAATTTTTTAAGTGTTTTGAGTACAATGTCTTAAACGGACCTCATCTACAGTGGACGTTTTTTTCGGGCTGAGGAAGTTCCCTTATTTCGATCTTTTATTGCATATGAATTCAAATGGTAAAGTAATGTTAACGTGTGTGCTTCACATATTAAACTGACCAGAACAAGTAACTTAACATGAGGCGCAAAAACGTCTCAAATATAAAGATTGGTTTATTGGTAATAAATCGTCCATAGTTTCCTCTTGCTTTCGAGTGGAAAATCGATGCCACATGTTGGGAATGCATATAGAAACAAGTCTAATGGCTTGGCCATTATATTCGAATTTGGTTCATTTGTGGACCTCGAGGGAGTTATTATGCGCCCGAGCTACTGTCAAATGTAGATAGAAACGAGAATGTCAAAAGCGCATCAGAGCTAGAATTTTGTCTTAAATAATTACGAGGGCACCAGGCGTGGAGATAATCAGAGTCTGTCTTTGATGAGTTACCTCATAGCCACACTGAGGTTACGATCATATGAACAGCTGTGGAGTGGACAAGTGGTGTTTGATTAAGCAGTAAGAAGAGACAGCATGATGATCTATTTATGGATAGCATAGTCAGATAGTTTTTTAAGTGCAACATACTTGATTACTCAATTGCTTGCCTCTTGAAAGTAGGCTACTGATATTTCTAGAAACTACCTCTCCGTCTTTTAAAGGATTCTCCCCATTTTTATTGCAAGGCTTTATTGCAGTGATCATACTAGTTGAGCGCAGTCCGTCAAAAGAATAACCCATTTTTTCCTTACAACCCTTCCATTTTCCCTAATGAATACACACAATGTTGAACTTTTCCATATCCATTATGTTCACAAACTCCAGCCCCTTTCACGTCATATTTCCGATACCCACTGCTGCTAATCACTCACGTGCTCTCAACTCCACCTTCTACCGTTCGTTTAGCCATCTCTCAGTTATCAGTTTTAGCAGAATCCATTCACAATTAGGTAACAGACGGCCGTTTTCGCATGCGTACGACGATGTTCATGCTTGTCCCTTAAGAGGGATAATACCTTAGTTCTCTTTGAACTTTGATCAATCTTAAATATGAGCTGTCATATAATTTTACGTCGAATTAACTTCCTATGGCAACCCTTTTCCTTTCTTTTGGCTTGAGGCCAGTCGATTTTTGGCCATTTTTTTTATTGCTACAAAGAAATGGGCAACTTGGACAACTCCAGGTGGAGTTTCTGGGCTGACTCGTCCGTATAATAAGCAGAAACATTTCTCTGTCATTGATACTCTTAGCTTATTTAAACATCGCTTGCGGAAGTTGACTAATATCAAGAATAAACGGTACGCTTTAAACAAAAGCTGTAAGGAAACAGAATTCTCGCTTTTATTATGATTTGGCTCCTTAAACAGGCAATTTATACGGAATGCACATACTTCTCTAAACATATTCGCTAAATCAGAGTAAGAGAATCTTAAAAACCCTCGGGCTCAAACCTCTAAGGGTTCGATAATGTCTCATGAAACTTATGATTACCAATGTTTGTGCACTTCTGCATCGTAGATAAGTTATGCAGTAAAGTCTGTAGTCTCTCTGAACGGCGTGCTATCTTTTCCCTCCACCATCAGTCGAGCATATGAAGTTGTGTGCTCTAATTACTCTCCTATCCTTTCTACGTACCTTACGCCTTCAGAACGTTGGTAGTCATAGGCCTTCCTAGTCATTTATCCTAAAGTCACTATTACAGTAAAATATCCCTTTATCTATGTCCTCAAACTTGAAAGCTACAGCTGCCTTCAACTTCCTCGGCTCCTTCTACATGTCAATAATAGCTCCTCCTCACCCTCCCCTCTGATCACGTCCCCAAATAACTGCAATACCTTCCTTTAATAGTCTTAACCAGATTTTAATTTGTTCTTCCTCTTTACAATAATCGTTGTTCTTTGGTTATTACATTCCATTTATAGTATATTAAATTGCTTATTATATCTTTAAAACGACTTATTGGCTTGTGGAAAAGATATTCTTAATGCGACAAACAGTGGACAAGATAACGAAACTCCTCTAAATGGATATATTTTAACTTATTGAAGAAACAGCGTAATCATATGCTGGAAAGTTGTTCTTATAATTGCTTTCTACAAGGAGATTAGTGATTGGAATTGGAGTAGGATGAATTCTTGCTGCCATGAACAAATAAATGTATTGTGAGTTATATTTCGGCGGCTGTGTTGAACCACTCTGAATTTCATAACCTAATAGCAATACGAGAACAGTAAAATAACCCCTTGGCTGTCCAACCAACAATGAGGATTCTTGGAATTGATGTTTTATCATCTCCTGATGGTATTAAAAGCATCCAATTTTTATCTGACAGAAGCGAGCCTTACTTAGTAACGTGCTGTGATAGCCTGAGCCCCTGGTTCGAATCCCATAAGTGACAGATGCAATTGCTTTTGAAGTAACACTAACCTTATCATTTCCCATTCTTTTCTCTAAAAAATTCAATTTTTGTTGTTTTTGTGTTTTTATTATATATAATTTTGTGCCATCATTGCACTGATGTTGTTTTTGCATGAGATATGGGTTGCCTATGTCACTGGTCTGCGACGGTTTTCAGCGCATCATTCATTTTTGATGATAAATATATTGTCACCGTTTACCTTATTCAACTGACTGTACAGTTTAGTTACTGTTGAATAGCATTTTAAGATCACATGATATAACTTATATATTACGGTATATTGAGATTTCAAGAGGGAAACCTTGTTGTTAAGTTGCATTTTCTGGTATACAAAACAAAAACACGATGATTTGAACATACTAGATGCAAAGTGACAGATCAATTACACGCTGATTTCATCTCAAATCCCAGATTTATAATGCCGAGTGTATGATAAGAATCAAAGAGAGCACATGGTGTTCTAAGCATTTAAGTATTCGAGGGAAAACAACCCAGTTAATTTTGATAATTGGCCGAATCAAGAAATCTAATTGCATCAAGGTAGGCCTATAGATGTACAAATTTTGTAGAGTGTAAAATTACTTTAAAATACCTGCAGCAAAATATCGAAGTAAGCGATAGTTAAGAAAGATAAATAAATTACGACTCTCGGCATTGTAGTTGGAGGGTTTAATCAAAATAATAAACAAGCCTAGAAAAATGATTTAAAATCGCTTTAAGGCAAGCAAGCACAGTCTTTGTTAAATAAAGTGGTATCCAATTTATATTCCATTGACTTGTAAGTTCCATTATAAAAATCTCGGAATAAAATATTTGTCAATAGGAGTTGCGTTCTTAGATATCATTTAAAGCTTAGCTGCCGGTATGAAGCGTAGCATATTTTAAAAAATTGATATTGAACATATTGGAGATGCAAAGTGACCCCTTTGAACTCAAAATATATTGATTCGGACTGAAATTCCAATTATCGTACTACTATTCGTTCTAAAAGCCCCTCTGTCTTTTCCACTTTTACTAAGTTAGCCTGATACGACAAGATACTTTTACAAGCTTAGAAATCATTAGTCCCTTTCCTATTTTCTCATCAACTTATTGAAAACATTTGTGCTGATTCTGATACTGGACGCTTATAATAGCGTACGCCCATATTTTTTCAGTAGCTACACGTGAACTTAGACTTTCCCTCGCATTTGACGTTGCTTTCTCATCCTTGAAGAACATAATAAATACAAAAAATTTTTATTCGTTTTTTTCTTATACTTTTAATCTGGTGGTCTTTATCACTGCCCATGGAATTCTTTCTTGTTTAAGAAAAGCTTGCATACTTCATTAAGAGCTCCTAGAACACAGAATCTATCTTATTCTTAACAGGAAAGTATTTATTATAACATTTGCAAGATAAGAGTAAAATACTTTAATTGCTTGAGATAATAGTAAAGAGAAATCACGTTAATACATCAAACGGGTATTTTATATCGTTGCTTGCAGGATGAAATTTTCTTTTAAATTTTTGGTCGTTGTGTTTCGCTATGTTCTTCTTAGCCTGTTTAAAGTCTTCTTTCGTTATGGAGAGCCACATTTGCTGGAACATTATTCGCTTCGAATGATATTTTGTCTTTCCCCAGACACTCTGTTAATCACTTTGCACACAACTGCATTCTCAAAGCCTCTATCAAAAAGTTTGAAGTGTTCTGGGGAAAGCTATGTCAGATTGTTTTGATTGATGTTTTGCTTGTGGACGCTTTAAGACACAAAGTGAACTTTAACGCAGTAGGCTCATGGAATATCAATTGTTTCATTCAAGACAGCTCTGTTGGACATTGTTTTCCTCCGATAGAACATGTATGCACAAGTAGTATTTTAGACTAAAACGCAGGCCGACTAAAATCTGGAAAAGTAAATCAACCATTGGTATCAGACAACAGGTAAACCAAGCCGTAAATCGAAACCAGTCTTAAATTGGTATCGAATAGATTTGTTTACATGCTAGCCGAGGGATCTCCTAGTGGATCAGCATAATGACTTTGAAGCATAATTCTGCTCGACGGATGGAATCAATCAACTTAATACCCCAAGTTTCCAATGTCATTTCTGGTTGGTTTCTGATGTCCCAATTCATGCTCTAAAGAGTCAAGTGAATAAAAAGGATTGTGTAGAACACTCGGTAAGGACCGCTTGTATTTATCATAGCGGTTAGAACAAATATTTGAATGACTTTGTTATGACCAGTTGGGTTTCAAGTTTCACTCGACTTTCAGTAGCCATTCACTAAGCCAGTAGCATTTGCCAAATCCAAATATTATGGTACAATTTTCATGTTAGTTATTCGATTAAGAAATATCAACGCTCTCTCTCTTTCGGTAAGATTTGCAATGAAGACGATGAGCCCTTTAATTGGACAACTGAGCATTGTCTATCTTTTATTGATATTTAGAATAAAAAGAGGTAATCTAATTGGCTAACACAACAGGATGGTTGAATCTGATTGGTTAATTAACAAAGGATTCGATTTGGTTGGTTTACTTAACAATTCAGTCTTGCTGTCCACATGGTTTTGTTAATGACTGAACTTAATTTTGAGGAAAGAATGAACAGTTTTATTCCGAGTTATTTTGCTCTAGTAACATCCTCTGACAGGACCAAGAAAAACAGGGAATAGAGCCTGAAATTGAAAAACCGATGATGGTTTTTGCCAATGAATCGTTTCTGATGAAAGCTAGCCCACATTCTAATCCAAGGTATTCAGTACAACGTTTTACACTATTTCTGCTGTCTTGTTTGCAGTTTGTTGCTTTATACCTGCTCTCAATCCCTAGCAATCGTATTTCGGTATCTCGATAAAATTTCACTGGGTGTCGTGTCAGATCAAGTGAGACTGACGGAAGTACGATCACGCTGGAGCAACCTCTGATCAAGGGATAATGTGGGCTTCAGCGTTGCCTTTGCTAGAGCATGATCGTGTTCCAGCGGTTTCTGTTGCCCCACCAAAACAAGAGCAAGGAATCATTCAGCGGTCGTAGATGATAGTACACAACTCACCGTTTAATAGTTCACACGTCTCGTTGCTCAGCTCAACTACTATAAAGCTCATCTCACATGAGTGGGGCAGGATTTATCAAATAGCCATCCATCACGATCGTAGCCTGTCAAGAAAAGGTTCTGTCACGACTCGCATACTAACCCACAAACGCTTAAACAATGCAGCGAGAAATCGCTCAGGAATGTTACACCCAAACACTGAAACTAGTTTTATTAAACGCTTCTGAATCAGTTATCCACGATGTATGAGTTTGTCATGATCAGAGCAGTGTTTTTTTCTCGTGTGATCTGTTTTATGCGTCGGCTATACTTGACTGAAACTACTTAATAAAGCTGAACAGGCTACTGCAGAAATTACACCTTCAATACCCTTTATTGTTGCTCCAACGTGAGCACAGCAGGTCAGTGAAGGTTTGAGCACTGAGCGAAATATCATTATTGATTGTGATTTCCATTTAGGTACTGTAAGGCCAGACTAATTGCTCTCAAAAGTAAACTTTCCATTTTATTTGGCTGCTTTGAAGCACTCCTACTTTTCGTTTGCACAATGGAGTAATTCAGGTTGAACTGCCTTTTGTAGGACAACAACCTTTGATGTCATCCTTACTGAACATTAATTTCAGGTGAAACCACACCGATTTCCTTATTTAAATGTAAATGTCTGCAGTTTCATGTTTAAACATAGTAGTCACAGTACTTGTCAATATTACTTGACTTATGTAATTTATGGGACTAGTTAGTGGCTGATCTTTGCTAATTTGTTTTCCCCAACTTTTACTTACATAGAAGAGAATATACAAAACGGGGAGCCAGACATACAAGAAAGGTAAATAAACTCCTTAACGTGATGGTAGTATTTTAGTAAAAGCTTCTCCGTTGTTATATCTAGGTGGCAGTTGGTAAAGACGTCATTAATGTACTACCTCTGAATTGTTGCAGCAAGCCCTATAAATACCAAAGATCGCCATGAAGCATAGGTTGAACTTTGTAAAGTCCATGATAACCATTTGAGCCTTGAAAATATAAGATAGTACGACGTTTCTATACATGTTCTAGCTTAGCTATAGAAGTTTTGTGTTATTTAATGAGACGTTTGCAAGCACATTCATTTTATCTGACAGTCGATCCAAATCATAATCCCTTATTGTACTGATTGCGCTCGGATAAACATGTACCCTGCCAGACGGCGCTTGTTCAACCACAGTATATTTTTTATGCAACTCTTCAGTTGTAAGGTGCAGATTGCAAATATCTTTGGATTATTTGCATGGCACTGTATATAAATGATATGCTTTTCTCAAGGTCCAATATTTCACATTGTATGTAAGAAGACAAAAGCAATCCTTTCGGTTACCTTGACTGGTAGGGAATAATTTAATGAATCACAAATTCTAACTGTCAAAATGATGATTTCTCTGCTATTTCCAGGAGAGAACCAACACCCTCTTTGTTTGATACCAACGCTATGATTGCTTCGGCTTGAGGCTTCTTTTCATATAATCTCTGTGAAAAAAGCCGTTCTCTTTTATTGTCTGCTAAAGTAAAATTAAGCCCTGTCTCTGTATGAAATGAATAGGATATCCGAGAGCTTGACCCCCTTTTCTAATTGAAAACTGTGATGAAATCCTTTAAGACACTTTTCGGTTAAGACCAACAGATGCCCGACAGAGGAGGAAGAGAGACATCCCTTGGTAAAGTGAAAAATCTGTTTTTCTCCCCGAGAACTAGTCCTACTCATATTTTCGCAGTAGTTTAGTCAGATAGTCAAATGATGAATGACAAAATGATAACGTACTGATAGCTTCTTTACCTGTTATAACAAACTGGTAATATACTATTTCCAATTTCCTTGCAATATTGAGACACTTAGTCTTTTTTTATGTAGGGTGAACGTTCTTCTATACGCAGGCTTATCTGATGCAGTCCCCTTGGATCTATTCTTTGGAGTATCTTTTATCATGTTGAATGCAACCTTCACATTTTTTCTCTCTCTTTCAAACTTACCTTTATTTATCATTTACTAGTTCAATGAGTTGAAGAAAACAATCAGTTACCAGTAGCACCCCGATCCGTTAAAGCAGGGGTCTTGATTACCTTTGCGACATGTTACAAGTCGCGGGTGATAAATGCGATAGTTTGCATCGAATGCGATGGCGGCCAAAAGAGTGAGTAACTGTGCTAACTACAACTTCGCATCGAGATAAAACGATTCACTCACTAATCTTCTAGATGATTTGAAGTTTATTATGTTAAACTACTACGGGGTGTTGTTACTTGCATTTTGACTCTTTTTTCAGAATTCGAATATTAAATTTTCTCTCCAGATGGTACAAATTTTTAAAAGTCAGTACCAGTACCTCTATCCTCTTCCATCGTAAATCAGAGGCTGGTTCCTTCAGGAATGGGACAAATTTATTGAATGTAATTTACAAGCAGGAACTGGGCTAAAGTCCAGAATTATTTCATGAAACTGTTGATCTCAGATTTAAAATAAAAGGACATCTTGACTACATTCTAGTAAGGAATGAATTGTTTTCCTTTTTTTTTAAAGCGAAATTTTAAACATTTTAAAACATTTTAAACTCAAATCAGGCCAAACTGAGAGACAGTATATAGAAGGGTTGGTGAGCTTAACTTTCCTATTAATTTCGAAATAACATAGGCTGTGAAAAGTTTCTCCTCTTTCGCGTCAAATAAAGTCTCCCGACCAAAATAAAGGAATTAGTAATCAATCAAATCAGTTAATTGCGTCATTTTAGCATGAAAAGTAAGCAATACGAGTATTGTCTTAAATCCATAGCTGATTTTTAGAAGAAAATTACTTGTTTGGGAGACATAGGATGCAGTTGTGTAATCATGATCACAGACGTGAGCCATAAGAAGGTGAGAATTTTATATTTTCAAACTCCTTGTAATAGTTTGTAGAAGGGGTAAGCCACTAAACACACTGCAGTTCAGTCCAGTAGCAGTGTGGTGGTACTGACTAACTTTGTTTGCTTTCGAAGTGATTAGGGACCTAGTATCTAACGTAGATGGACCTGCCCATTTTCATCACTCCTCGAACTCAAAGTTCATTATTGGAAGGTATCTATCATCTGAATCCTTAACTTAGGGAATTGTTTTAATTTTACTCTTTTTTTCTCTCACAGAATAAGGATGTAGGAAATCTGCAGTCAGCTAACGCTAGGATACAAAAATCAATACAAGAATTGAAGGAATTATTACCCGACTTTGGAGCCGAGGTATGCTTCAGTAATATTTTGACGTGCGTTCAGAAGAGTGGTAGTGTATTTTCAATTTAGAATGAAGGGAACGGTGAAGTTGTTATTATGATAACAGTAATTTCAAATCCTTTCCGTTGCGACTCGTACCGCTAGCAACACTGCTTCGGAAAAAGCATTGCTAGCCTCAGGTCAAACCCTCGCCTTAGAGACTAAATGTATTGCGTAGGATATTTCCAGAACACATCAGTGTCAATACCTGGGCAATATCGATAATTTCATGAATACAAAGCTGTATAACACAGCCTTACAGACCCGAAGTATAAATGACAACAAGGATAACATTTACTTTAGTGTGATTTGTGTGTCTGATTTCAGTTGCCAAGTGCATATAAATTTCACTTTTTCCTTCTCTTTGATGATCACTCGATGATTTATCTGAATAGCTTCAGTAGGACGATGGCCATCATCATCATAATCATTATCATTATAATCATCATCATCATCATCATCATCATCATCATCATCATCATTATCATCAAAAAATCGTGATAAGCAACATCTTCACAATCAACGTTTTTAACAGAGATTGTGTCTATGACACTAACGCATTTTGCTTATCATTTGCACACTGCCGTTTTACGACGAAAAAATTAGGAAATGAAGGTAGGTGAACCCATGCCCTTTTAATGTTGAATAACGTTTGTACTGACCAATCGATGAAAAAGCACCTGTGAGGAGTATTTAAGGTATTGATACCATATTCCTACAAGTGCAAAGATTATAATAGCCGAAAAATGTAAGAAATCTTCATTTGTGTATGTTCACATCTGCTCTAATGGGCACCTAAATAAATGGTATCAGAAATACGCATTTGCGCCACGTGGGATTTTAACAAGTAAATCATCAACATTGTATTGGAGAATTGCTCATTTCTTCCACTGAATATTTGCCTGTAAGAGTCTTTTGGAAGCACTTGTTGTACTTTGTTTGCAATGCAAAAGTATAGAAGGGGGTAACTCGAAGACATTTGTGACAATAAAAGAGAAACTGGATCCTTATTTGCATTATTCCATCTCTAAGTTGCTTTCTATTTGTAAATTCACGATGCTCTTTCGTTGTGCACCTGGTGACCACTGTTTTTGGCACAGCTTGAAAGATTTTGTACGGTATTAGTTTGGTATGGCATCAAAGATAATAAGTTGCACGCGGTCAAGCTGCGAGGGATCGAAGACAAATGACTTGCAATTGGCGGAATTTACTTAAAGTGAAAGTCTAATTGGAGACATGTTGGGACATAGAGTATAGATTTAAAAACACAGATTTAAACGTTCATTCTATGTTCCCTTAAAACCCAAGCCATATGGGCTATCAAACGTATAGGTTTATATTGGTAGGGAGTTAAGTAGCCGGGTAGTTTTCTGTGCAAGGAGGGTGGGTTTTAAGACGTGAAAGTAAACATAAAAAGACCATACTCAAAGAGGGAGTTGATTAAGTTACTTAGCTGATACCGCTAGCTGAATAGGTTGAAAGGATAACATAATTATTGTTTATTTCCCAACAAACATTTGTGGCAAGAGACGTAAGATTGTGATGTTCCTGCTCTGAATCACTGCTGTCTTATTTGATTTGAAAGTTAATACCAAAGTTAATAACAAAGCACAACGAAAAGTTGTAAATCTACAGAATTTTTTTCAGTATAGTTATCCTATGAGTGCAGTAGAATTTAGAATACCCAATATAAGATATTGTGAGTTATACAAGGATGCTTAAACTGAAATTTATGATCTTGTTATCACCTTACGTCTACTAGTACGTTCTCCTTTATCGGAACTGTTCACAGTTTCTAAACTTCAGAACCCTTGAGTTCTATCTGTAAACACAGCCCACAGTTAGTGATGGCTTTTTTGCTTTTTTCTCATTATTCTACACATCAAACAATAGCAATATATATTGAAAAGATACTAGCAAAATAGAAAATAGTTATGTAACCAACGGGGTCGACCTATTTAAAGGCATGTTGCTCCATCAATCCAGCTGTGGCGAGCCGATGACAGAGTTTTATGGATCTAGTCTCTTAAGTAGCTCCCAATCCCCATGGACATCGAACTCTACAGAATTATGGAGACCAACCCTTTTCCGCCATGTGACTTGTCAATGGAGGCACTGTCAGCCGGCCCGTCAATCAGTCGCAGATCAATTCAAAGTCCCAAAATATCATCGAGGAGAAAGTATTTAGAATCAGAAGGTCATGGGTCCCAATGGATACAAATTTCCCATTTCTTCAAAATCTGCAATTTCAAATTCCCTCTTTTCGATTCTATCAACGTTCGTTTTCACTCTTTCTCATTAAAACATCAGAAATTTCAAATGCATCTTTCTGTAGACGCTCCATCCTCGAAATTTCATGTCTTATTGGCAAGGCAAAGAAGCCCATCATTATATTGGTTTAGTTTTACTCTATCCACGCTCACAAGTAATGGTAAAATTTTATACAAACAGCAATTGCAACCTTCCCTTATCTTAATTTTAGACTCACTTTCTATGGATCAGATCTTTGAGTATGCATTTCCTTTAATTTCATTGTCAGCATTTTGCTTTTGTCGTCAAGTGATACGCTAAGTGTTAATTCATACTTGGCGATGACGCTGCTTACGTGAAGCCTTCGCTCGCAAGACAGGACAACGAAATTCGAGTGTTTACATTGTATTATCTTGCGATTGTGGATAGCTATCAGAAGACATCGTTATACAACAACAACAACAACATCTATGAAAGAACCAACAAATATTTGGGGTTTTACATATTTTTTGTTTTTTATGAAAATGGTGGCTATACAAGTAAACTAGACGGACTTTTAAATGTGCTCTGAGAAACATTTAAACGTGGCAAAGTCCTAAGCCTCTAAAAACTTTGTGATTCGTATGCCATGCCTGATTTTGACGAGTACAACTAAATCATCCTACGCGTACTGACCTGCAATCTATGTATGCAATCTAAAGAGCACATTACCATATTATATTGCTGTTTAGCTAACAAATTGAAGAAGAGCTCATAAGCTCATAAACTATAAAGTGTAAGATACATCGAGGTTACATAAAGGAATGGCCTGCTCAAAAGATTACAAGGAATGGCATGGCGAGGAGCGGGTGTTGAATGGTCATATCACTGCTGAAACTCAATTGTCGCCAATGATTTTGTGTGGGTTTTTTTTCTAAGCGGCCATAAGAAAGTGATCAATTTGTGGACTCTTTGGACCCGGTTTTTTTGGTGTCTATCCATGCTAAACTCTCTAGAATAACACATTTCTACTATATAAACTGATCAAATGATTGTGAGAATGATGGCTACAGGTGTCAATTGAAAACTAGTGTAATCAGTGGGAGTAATTGGTCACAAATTATAGCTATTTAGTATAAAGTGAACGTTTACCGGTGGCAACTACCACTGTTTAACAAATGGGTGGCAAATTGCACAGGATCTGAATTGCCTTCAAAGAAATAATGAAAGCGCTTCATTTAAAAAGAACTCTCCCTTTAAAAATTTTCTTCTGAGTCTTCTTATGTCATGCTACGATTTGAATCCTAGAACTTAATTTGCATGCCACTTCAAAAGACGTGATAATGGTATTGCCACATATAGAAACAGTTCAAAATAACATTTTTAGATTTAAGGACTTGCTTCTTATCTTGAGAGACTGGGTAAGTCTGAGAAGCACAAATTCATCAATAGTGATTTTTAGTATTAGGAAGCATAGAATTCTTGACACAATTTACCAACAAAAAGCACATAATTTCGCTTGGAAATCATATTGACAGAGAGATGGTTTCTCCTTTTGAATCCCTCTCTCTATTTCAGTGAAGTTTGACGAGTTTAGTGCTAGGTCAGGACATTGACCGCTTCTCAAGTCTTACTTGGTAAGGATATAGCTTATGTATTGTGCGCCTTGTGTGACGTCATCCCTGCATGAAATGGTCTACCATAGTGTGTTCAATATCCTAGATCACCCAACCGAATTGTAAGATGGCTTACAAGAGGTTACTTCCAGACAAGGGTCAGGGAATGAACAAATGCTCACGTCACGTAATGTTCTTCCTGCGCAACATACAAGTTTGTTCACTACCTTAAGGCCTCACTAAAGTATGCATTTTCCTTCGTGCACGCTCACCTACATGTTAAAGCATTTCCTCGCCACTAATTCAGAAATATCTGAGCCCATCAATATGTTTTCTCGTTACATTTTTAACTTCTTACATTATTTAGGTTAAAATAGTTGACAATAAAAACCCGGTGGCACAGTTGTACTCAACTTGTCATAATGCATTGTCGATTTGCTTTGTGTTATGAAGACGGAGAACATCACCATTTCGGTTCGTCGATGATGGTGACATTAGAAGAATGTTTAAATGCCTAAAGTAGCTAGCTTCTAATCTTGGTGCTAACCTTCTCAAACTATGGGTCTTGTAGTCCAAATGATTGTTTGAGTCCATAGTGTGGCCATAGGACAAAGCCTCCAAGAATTGTAGTCAAGACATCAAATCTCTCTCCTTGATTCGTTTCCCAGGAACATGAATTATTCTCTCAGGTAAGAGAACTTGTTACTCACTCGTACCAGAAGAAACAACATAAAGACCTTAATTGATACGGCAGTCAACGCCTCTGATTTGAATAGTCCATGGTTCTAAGAAACGCTCAAAATCACATTGCATCCTTACCACCGCTTGAAAGCTCTTCGATTTATAAATGTTTTTAAAATTTGACTTCCTTAAAGGTTTTATAACCAGGCCATACTAATTTTTCAACTTTAATAAAAGGTACAATTCGCATCTTAGAAATCCTCTATACCTACATACTACCAGCTTACTATATCTATTCAAAGACTATATATATCATCATGCACTTGGACAACATTAAGTGTTGTCTGTATTATCAAATACTTTTATCCAGCTTAAGCTGGTCGTTACAGAAGCTAGTGTTGGGGCCATGTTGTGTACAATGTGAAATATAACATCCTCCGACGTGATAAGATGACCGATTGCCTTCGAAATTATGGAAGTTCTGCTCATTCTTTATGGACAATGGTTTTTCTTTGAACCCATTTTGCAATTAGAAATTTCCCACGACTCTGCTATACTGTTGTATAAGCTCACAGTAAGCTTTGCTCCGTACGGAGGAACATCGCCTTGAGAAAGACAACTGATGAATGTCTTTGATAAATATTTGAGAGGAGTATCGAGTAGTTGAGGAATGCAGTTGGTGGGAGGCGATGATTCTTTGTTACTAGATACATTCAGCACTCTATAGGATATCTTCTTTAAAGATGCACGCATGCTATTGTGAGACAGAGGATATTTAAGAGAGCGAGAAATCGTCTTACAAAAGGGCTTAGTGTCTTGTGTGACAGTTCTCTTTTCTCAAAAAACTCTAATGAGGCGGGGGAGGGGGTCTTCAATCTCCAAGGTTCTCATCTCTAAGTGATAATGATAGCTGGCAAGTGAAACCACTACAGTTCAAGATTTGTTACCTCAGGAGTCTCGTGTACCACTTTGTAGTTACAGGCGGCAGTGCTTGTATACATATCTATGGCTTCTGTGCAGTTTAATAGTTGCTTTGCAACATGTTTGTATAAAGAACCCTTAAAGTGACCTGCTGCTCCCATATTGTTGTTCCCAGTATCACCACTTCTGTATGGGAGAGCGTCTAGGAGAAGGTTAATGAAAACAGAATGATCCTCTCCATGGAATTACTCTTCGCGAGTGTCATTGACCGCTTCTTCGTCGTTTCTTTCTGCGTCCACACAACTGATCATCAGCATAGTTTGCATTTTTCTTCATCCATCTACCAATGGATAGTAGCCCCTTTTGCTATAAGTGAACTCTGAATCTGATATTCTTTGTCTAGATCCGGGATTGTCATTTCAGTTTACTGACATTAATTAACACCAGTCTGTATTTTAGTGCTCTTTACAATAGACTAATATGGAGATACTAAGTATTTCCGATTCCTATAAAGATGTCTCTAATTGAAGCACTTAGCTGCAAAATAGCCCATAAGAGCGAGTTGCAAGATACGCAACTGTCCTGCAGGCATCCAATCT
Source organism: Carybdea cf. marsupialis auct. non (Linnaeus, 1758) (assembly GCA_010016065.2). Lineage (NCBI taxonomy): Eukaryota > Metazoa > Cnidaria > Cubozoa > Carybdeida > Carybdeidae > Carybdea > Carybdea cf. marsupialis auct. non (Linnaeus, 1758). The sequence continues at coordinate 16,542 of JAAAKL020001368.1, forward strand.
GAATCAATAAAAGCATTCAGTGTCAAACTGTTCACCAGCGACAGAGAAATATGCTAAATATGCTATCCATCCCGTTGGCCCTTTGGAAAATGGATCCTTCACGTCATGTTTACGTCATCTTATTTATCATTGGGGAATCAACAAACTTGTCTTCCCGCTGTAGACATCTCGTGCCAAATCCGGGTGATAAACAAAACTGTCGTACTTTTATTGAAATGATCGACCAAATCCAACCTTTAACAATGTACACATCTTGAGAAGTGGGAGGGATTTATATATTTAGAGAACGTCCGGAAGGCCACAGGTGACCATGCGAAACAAGGAGTTCTGAACCTACTTTTCAGGTAGCCTGTAGAAGGACACTTAAAAGCAAGTTTGATTTTCTTTCTATGGGGAATCAGAACGTTGTAGAAATGCCGTGTTTCCTCCATCTTGTGAGAATTTAAAGAAAGATCTCAGGGAATATGTAAAGCAAGGAAAGTCTTGGGGAGAGTTTATTAGTATTTTTTATAATAATTTTAAAAAAGAAAACAATTTCAATAAAAAAGCTGGGAAGAGAATGATTTGGGTATCGCAAAATCATTTAGAGTGGCCGAGGGCGAGTTTCTAATAAATGTTGAAGCTCAATTTGATTTCAGTGAATCTACATATGTTTACAAGCCACTGTAGTTTTGTACTACTGTTGTATCACCTTCTACTCTACTCCAAAAATCATAGTATAGAGAGATAAATATATTCATAGTTTATAAGTTTCTTTATCTTTCAGAACATAAAAGTTGCACAAAGTAGCCAAACCATTTTTGCATTGAAAACTTTTGTGCAATTTTAATTTATGAGTAAATGGTTAATAAACTCAAGAAATGGCCATGAAATGCTTTGATATTCATTCCTATAATTCATTTACTTCATTCATATATATATATAAATATATAAACAAAGGATCTCTCACACCAGATTGTTGAGTTTGCTATTGCACTGTTTAGTGCAGTGGTAAAGTCGGCGTTTTCGTTGAGGGAGATCCTAGGTTCGATCCCTGCCGGCGCCGTATGCATTTCATGTTTATTGAGTTATATACTGTGTATGCCATGATTGCTAGTGTGTCTGCATTAGTACGTATATATATATGTACTATATATATATATGTACTATATATATATATATATACGTATATATATGTAAACCAAGGAACGGCGCTAAGTAGTTGTAACGGGCAAACGTGGAAAACTGATCAAGACTTTTTAATTTTTTAGGTCACTTTATTTACATTCCAATGAAATAATTTGGCTGAAAATATAAAATCTTCAATAACTGCGGAGATCAATGCATGGGAAAGTAGCTCTCCTCCTCCATGTCGTTAGGATTTTTTTCGTCAATAATGCATCGTCTAGTGTTCGTACGAGATTTAGAAAACGTTATAACTTGTAATGATAGGAGAGATGCTGAAGGACATTGCTCACTCTGGCTGGGCAATAGGCTACGCTCGAAACAAACTATGCCATCAAAAAAACATAATCATATGGCTTTAATGGTTTTCATTTTCTACTGAAGATCTTTGTCACAAGTTTAAATCTAATAATTTGTAAAGCCTCAAAAGCCAGAGCATTATCTAGTAATGGAAGATAAGTGTTCAAAACTTTGTTGGTGGTGCAGAACGATATAACTTCACAAAGTAGCGAATTCATTTTAGTACGTAAAAGCTTTTTTCATCTGACACGCCTTAGAGTACAATATCGTCAGAACATGAAATTGAAATTGGAAAGGAATCAATGAAGCTTATACCCAACTTTATTTTCAAAATTGCCAATCAGAAAAAATGATTTCGCTACTTCGTGGAGATAAGTACTTATAAACGTCTAACACACATATCCATACCTCCTCGTACGCGTTCAAATGGAATGACATTTAAGCAGGCAGCATTTTCCCAGGCAGAGGTAAGACCCCCATGCTTGTAATACCCAGTCTTGTGCACGAAAAAGGAAACATTAATTTTCTCACCAATAAATGGGAAGTTGAGTAGGCCAGCAACGAGAAATAGCCAAATACAAACAGATGCAGAAGCATTTGTACCGAAAGATTAGTCTTTTGTAATTTATTTATTTAATTCTATTTATATATTCATTCTTTTATTTGTCTGTCCTAAATTTGAAATGCTATAATTCTATTAGATACAGTTCACTTGTAAGTATATATGTATCGGTTGATAAAAGTCGCACTTTATGTAGTTGGCAGTTAATATCCATATTATCTGCCCTTCTCCACATTTCGCTCCTGACAGCAGAGCGTTCAGTAAACAACTAATGTTTGTTTGATACGCAAGTGCACCCAGCAGAGATACTAACCTACTTTTCTTGCTGCAACAATACATATTACCGTGGACAGGGGGTCAACATTGGATCCCAAATTTTCTATTGATAAAACGATGGCTAGTTAGATAACCCCCATTCACCGAAATGCATTTGCATGCCGTTGTCCGTTTTACGTTTTCGAAGTTTGATAAAATTCATATGCAAGTTAATTGACTAGTGTGCCGAAAGTCGTTTATTTTGTAATACAATATATAACCAAGTGGTTAAGGTTTTTATGAAACGCTTTAGTAACACGTTGCACCAGCTGATATCGGGTCCCCCTTGTCGAAAATTTCCGTGATAAATCAATGAAAGGGAGTGAATAAACAGAAGCCTTTTCATATCTTTATCGTCTTCTCTGTTTTTTCTTTTTTTAGCAAGACAATCAGATATCAGCTGGTTGACCTTCATTTCATAAAGCCCTGCTATGGGGTTTGAAATTCATTGTCAGTTTTCAACTCTTGAGCAAAACGTATCTAGGTTGACATGACAATGTAGTCAATCCGTTGATAAAGGCGTACGACAGCGTACTATCTAGTACGAATTTGACATGATATTCAAATCGTTTTGCAAGCGAGCAATTTATGCGTTTCTTTCCTCCATTCGTGTTTCTTCAATCAATAATTGATGCATTTTTTAGAAACGAATCAAGTACTATCAAGATGGGCTCTTTTTACTCAACCCTTTTCGACTTTTGTAAAGTCTTGTTGGGCTAAGTAAAATGACATCATGCGAAAGTGCCCAGTTTCCTTAACTATGATAGAGTCAGCAACTCACTTAACTGTCAATTTTTTCTCAACATTTTACAGCTTACAAAATTTTATAACTTTTTTTTTAAATCTAAAAATTTTCTGTCTTACTTTGCATCTGAAAGCGATTTCGCAAGCACCGCACTTTCCATTCCACAGGCATAAAAAATTTTAGTTTTAAGAGGAAAAGTTCATTTATTCAAATTAACTTTTATATCTCCAAACGTTCAAAATAACCAGATGCTATTATTTCGGCTGGAAATGTATTAAGAAAATCTACTAAGCGGGTATGTGCTTGATTCTTGTTAACTGGCGTTCCCAAAAAATGTCGAATAAGTTTCTTCTTGAATTCAAAAATGTTTATTATGGAGTTAGTAGTATAGATAAATGTTGACATGGTACTAGTCACTTGACATCATAAGACTAAAAATACCCGACTACTTTCTAAATGGTGTTAAAACGTTCATGATTTTATTTTGTAAATCACGTTAGAGAAGTGACGTTCAGCGAAAATAGAGCCTGCTTTAAGTTTCAAAGCACTGTCCGGATGATAATCAGAAGACAAGACAGCAGATACACAGTACCGGTAAATATTATGCATCAAAGTTGAAACCAAGAACTTTGATTTTATAATGCCTGATTATGCCTTGTATCAGTAGCATTTGCTGTTACATGGTACTTGAACTTATAAGCAGTGATGCAGATGTCCGTCAGGAGATATCGTAAAAACGACAAGCATGACAGTTATTTAAGTTTACGTCTTTTCAACTGAGAAGATGAAAAGCAAACGAATCGCTATTTGATAGCCTAGACTAACGTAGTTGAATGGTACTCAGATTGTGTAGGGTAAGTCAAGCATTTAGTTCATGGCATAGTAATATGTGAAACCGATGGTTGGTGTCAGATAGCGCTGATGATGTATATCTTTACATGGCTGACTCAATGTTATGATGATATATTCTGTATAAACGTTAGATGGAATCATGTACCTGTGCCCTAAAACTACTACTGTTCCATTAGAATCAATCTAAGGAATGAGTCAATACTTGATTACTGATTTGATACAAGAAACTCATCTTAAGTTGTATGGCACATTATCCGTTCAGAGGGCCAAAAAGCTGCAACAGAATAGACAGATCCGAAGGTTCATACGGCATTCGGAGGTAGTTATTTTGCCAATGAAGCTATTAAAATCATTCCACTTATATCAATAGCACCTTGGTGCCAGTGCTTGCCCTAAGTCAGTTATTTTATTATTACACATCACAGATTTAGATCAACAAATATAAGACGCATCAGTATTTATATATGTTGCTGGCCAGGTCAGTTGTGCAAAGAAACCTTTTCACTCCAACAACGAATTTTAATTTCTTTATCTTCAGCTGTCCATTGACTGTTGGTGTCCTGTCATATTCCAGTAAACATGAATACAGCTTGACATTCTTGCACCGAATCAACTTGAATGTCAATGACACCCATGGCGTCCGCTGCTTGATTTCAACCGCACCCTCGCCGGCCTCCTGAAGAGCTAGTCTACTCGTCAGTGAGTGACTCCTCGTATTCCTAACAGCATCTTGTTTTGCACACCAGGAAATCAGACTCTTGCTTTTAACCGTAAAATACCATGTTATTCATGTTTACTAAACCTTAGTAAGATCAGGAGAGTGCAAAATAGATTGGAGTGTGACATCACAGCTTGACAGATTGCCTAATTACACTTGAAGCATGTTGGTATCGAATGCAAAACCGTGCGTTGCAAGGTCTTAAGAGATATCTTAATTATGAGAAGGAATGTCTTAATGTCATCGTTTTGTGGCAGCGCTGATACTCCTTCTGACATAGAAAACCATCTGTTGTTTTTCCATTTAAGAGAGAGTGTAAAATACCTTCTTCAAACGCAGTACTCAGTAAACCAATAATAATACCTTGATTTCTCATCATGTCATCAACACCATTGCAAAACATCTGTCATATTTAGTCAAAACGTGAGACTGAAGAACGTATGCTCAGAAAATAGCGACGTCACAGTAGCCACGTAACAGCTTAAAACATGGTTCACCTATAGGGGTTATCCGGTGCCCCTTATGGATTCCCAAATCCAAAAAAGCGCAGGAGAGATCGAAAGAACCAAATCATAGTATCACTTCTAAAAACGGAACTGTCCCCTTAGTTTTGACATATCACCCTAAATTTGACATGTCTAATAAACTACTTCTGCACAGCCTTAACACACTACACAGCACCCAGGAGTTAAAAATTGTCTTCACCCCGGTATCTTTTGTTGCCTTTAGAAATCGCAATACACTCGTCAACCTTCTAGTGCGTGCTAAGGTTCCACACATCCAAGAAAAGAAGGGGTGTTTTATATGCGGGCACCCCAGATGTAAAACATGCCAACATCTGGAAGAAACAATTGAGTTTCAAAGTAAGGCTGGTACAAGTTTTTTCATTAATAACGAACTCAATTGTAATTCCATGGGTATTATATACCTTATGGAATGCAAAGTATGTGGCTTGCAGTACGTAGGGAAATGCACCACAAAATGGCGTGAAAGACGGAATAATGATAAGACAAATTGACGTAAGGCAAACAAAAATAAAGCCTATTTCCTGCCAGAACGTTTCAACCGTTTGGAGCAGAAAACATCACGGCTTTGAAACAGATGTAGAAGTACGCCTGAATGACAAACCAGACACGAAAGCAGCCATGAACAACATAGTATAGAATTTATTAAACACGAACTGTTTACTTTATGTTTCTACTTCTTTCAAAGTAATTTAAGACCTCGAAGTGGCAACTCTGCTTTGCATTGAGTGAAGGTGTTTTAACAACAATCTGTGCAGGAGAAAAGAAAAAATTAGAAATAATAGCCTACATAAAACATCTAATTTGTTTCTGTTTAGCATTTTGCCGTCTTATTCAGTAGAGTGCCAAGCAATTGTCACTGAATCCTATGGCTGCTGTAGCCTGTTAAATTGCATGCAACCTTGGATACTAAAATGTGGCAAATAATATCTTTACCTGACTTTCGGTGTTGCCACTTCTTTTACCATGATAAAATTGGTCGCACTGCTAGAAGTCCCCGCACTAGAGTGAGTACTAGGATTAGTGTCAGCAGTGTCAGGGGAATTGAGTGTAGTCATACTTTCAACTCCTGTCGATCAGTCCACAGATGGCTGTCGATCTCGATCGGCAGTGAAATACCCAAAAAGAGAGCTTTACTTCATCATATTGGACCTACCGAATTAAAAGACTATTTTCAAGTTATGATTTTGGAAAAGTAGTAGGATACTCTTTCCTCCCGAATAAATGGACCCTCATGATTATTTTACACCCACAACTCAGGTAATCCAGGCAACACGTTTAATCAAAATGACCAGCATATCAAGGTCTCAGCAAGAAATCTTGAAAAAGTAAACTTGACAAATCTGATTCTTTATGCTTTGAATTCCGCTAATAAAAACAGGACACTGAAACGAGCTTACCCAGTTAATTCCATGATGCAAAGTTCAGTATTCGTTGCTGGCAATTGTTAACAGGGTGTTCTCTTTGAATAAAAGTGAGGGGGTGATTGCCCCCCTGCCCTCCGGCGACTACGGCCATGCCAGTCTCTTGGTTGACAATGCACTCACGTACCTTATTTAACTGCATACCAAGGCCGTCTTTGCTGTCGAAGCACAAAGTCAGAGCATAACTTCTCATAATCATCTCTTCGAGGTACCCCCTCGCACAGTTATTAGGAAGATAGTGACTGGGTTTCTTTCATTAAAAAATGCCATTCTGGTTTTGCACAAAATAACGCACAGAATTCTTTTTCCCACTTCAGCTTCCAACGCCTGCAGCAGACAATGAAGAAACGGTCGTCCTTGACCAGACGTTGAAGCTTCTTTTAGGTATCCAGACGAGTTGCGTTCATGAGGAAGAAAGAAGTCGGCAATACAACCGTAAGTATTTGTACTATTAGACAGCAACAGCTTCTCTTGAGTCTTTGTTCCATGAACATGAATTGATGGCCAGTGGTGGCTGGTGACCTTGAATTTCGGGAGGTTGGAGCCATTCATAAAAGAACACTAGAACTAAAAGCAACTCTGACAAGGTATAAAATAACAATTGAATTAAATACAATAAAAAGTTGTCTACTGAAAATATTCAAAGAGATTTTCAATCATCTTTTTTGCGATAGCATCCTCACCTGCCAAATATTTCCAGTTCACTGGCTGTCTTACTTGACATCCTATCATAACCACCGGAAAAATTTTTATTTTGGAGTGACGGCGAAATGAAAGGCGAGGAAAACAGAATGCTGATGCAAGGTCTAGGCAAGTGGTAATCCAATCAAACCTTTTGTATACTTAGCTCGGTATCATTGAGTACTTCCTATCTACAACAATAAAAGGAAGTATGTATGTGTCTGTGCATGTTTGTATGGTCTGCTTCTTCTTCTCCATTTCTTGACGGGTCTCCAGGAAATTGGGGCGATGGCCTCCTTGGACCTATAGAATTCTGACGATGAAAGATGGCCTTCGCCAGAGTTAATCTCCGGGCAGGATTTCTCAATGGTGAGCCAGAATTCCATGGGATCATTAGATAAAGGCTAAGAATTTGGTATGCACACCCTCAACCCCTCTATAATTTATACTGAGTAAGACTGACCCATTGGAGTCGTTCTCCGGGAAGAGCATGGATATTGTGTCCCCTTACTTTACGGTATCTCTACGGATTTACTTCAAATTCACACTGGATACCCATTAGGGTCAGGAAGGAAAACCAAAAAGAATTTTGAAGCTAGTCGAAGTTGATCTCTGGAATGCCATGGCCAAGGTGTCCCCAAACTTCGCAATTTATCAACTAATTCGCTCCAACTTGACACCTCACAATTATCAGGTGCAGGAAGGAAGGAATGATTTATCAACGAATTTACTTCAAATTCACATAGGTTCTCCTTATTGCCAAAATTGTGAGTCTACTGAGTTCAAAAGAAACACAGAGCCAAGCAACCTAAAAACGGAGCCAGGTCACCTAAAACGGCACTAGGTGGCCCAAAACGGTGACATATTTTGTGTTGATGTCTTTGGAGAAAACCCCCCTTCAGCCACGTACACTTTAATAACTTTTATCGCTCTGTGGTGTATTTCGTAATCATAATCAATCATGGTAATTTACAGGGTCACAATACAGCTTTATTACAGTTTTTGTTTGGACAGGCAGTAAAGTGATATTGAGAAACTGCAAAATGAAGCAAAGCTGCGGGTGGCCTGCTACTCTCTTATAAATATCTATCAACCTCTAAGATTTGGAAGAGTTGTTTCATTTAGACACTGCACGATTAATGATGTGCGTTACTCACAAATGTTTTTTGCTAGAAATGAGGAGCAGTTTTTCCATTAGCATGCACTAACCGAAAGTAGGGTCTTTGAGATTTATTCCATCTCGTGACCCCTAAAAACAAAATCCGGCTCTTAGTATCCTTGTATTTGCTGCTGTTGAAACAAAAGCCATTAAATGCTTATTCCTCCGTATGAAATTTCATTGTTAATTAATTCCGAAATAAGCATAAAACTGAATGTCTGCAGAGACAGAACATAACCATTTTAAGAACATGAAGCTTGGAAATGCATTTTGATTTACTTTAAGGGAAGATGCAAACACCCAGTTTGATTTCAAATGATCTTTCATACACCATAATAATGCTTGGCAACCAAGGCGTCAGTATAAACATTGATTGGATTTATAGGCTGGTGAATCCATATCTCGATGTTTACTTAAAGACTTTGCCAAACGGATTCTTTTCCACAATTTAATCAGACTGTTACCGGTAGGATGAGCATTTGAAATAACACTAATTCTTCAACTTGATCATGCGATTCGAAGTTAAGTCTATCTGAAAGATGGGCCGACATTACCAAAACTAGATCGCACGCAATCATGATTTCACTGAGGTGACAAATATACCATGGCCCTTATGAAACCTCAGCCTGTATCCCAGCCATTGAAAACGTCCATAGTTGAGGAAAACTTGTAAGTTTACCTTTCATGGTCAAGTGTACCTTCACGCAGGTTATCACATTGCCATTAATCTCACGTAGGAGTAGACGTATTCTCTCTTCGTTTGTCATTATTCGAAGACTTGGACAACAAAGAACTTGAGTTAATTTGAGTCGATGGAATGATATGACCGTTCAAATCCCTTCACCATGCAAGCTTTCAACTGTAGAGATTTTGTTTATGTTCGTAGAGACTGTAGACTTCAATAGCTGAAGATAGAAAATAATAGAACACATAATACCTCCTTGTAGAATGTTCCAGTATTAGCTTATTCTCAACAGTACACTGCCTTCTCACAATAAAGGTTTGTATCTTCAAAATCCCCAAAATAACAAGGTCACGCTATTCGTTGGGGAGAAGGACAGAATTGCAAGAAGACTTCAAATAATGAAATCAAAACATAGTTCCATCTATAATGATGACCTTGGCAAATATTTTTGTCACCTTAAAACTGTTCTAATGCAGGATGATCATCCCCGATTTGCCATTCATTTGGATTTATGAATATCCGAGAATTATTTATCTCTCACAATCTTTTCTCTGTTCTTCAAGTAATAGCATATTCTCCATATGTATATTAAAACTAGAAAGTTAGGTGGCTCGGCACCTCCATGGTAATTGAATACTTAACATCGGCTATCTGTCTTAAATCTTCAATATAATGGTGATAGGCAGAGGTCGCAAGAGATGATTGAGGCAGTGCAGTTTTCTTTTCTCATGAAGATGTGGCATGCTATATGTTCTGTGCATTCTTGTATAACAGGATATGATGATACAAGATACGTTTAACTGAGATAGGATGAGCAAGAGTTATAGTAGCCTAATTCGTTTACATTTTTCCTAGGAACAGTTCAAAATTTGTTCAAATTTTCTCTTCTGTTAGAAAATCTATGAATACTTCTTGGGTATATATTATTCCAATTTAGCTATTTTGTTGTAGATTTTATGACTCAACATGAAATTTCTGGATTCATGTCTAAAATATCAACACCTCATTTAAAACCGGTCATAGCAGTCATGAAGATTATCATTGTAATTATTTTATATCCCTTCTCTGTAGTCTTTGCCGTTTATTTAGTCTGCCGCATTGAGTAAGGATGCTTCTTCTATTTTGATAAACTGGAAAACCACAATTGGGTTTATGTTTTTGAGGACATGCATTTCTTTCCATTCTCTAAGCACATAGCTACAACATTTCATGTTACATTTCTATGATAATTATCATTACTTTGGCAATCAGATATTCAGCACTTGAAATTTCATTTTCTTTCCTGCTATCAATAAAAACGATGACGCAAAGGCTGATGGTCTTAGAAATCAAAACAACTTGTGTCATGATTACCGTCTTGTACCCTGTTTCAATGCCATGTCGACGATATTCCTTCATCCGCTTTATTTGATAATAATCTATCTAGTATCTATTGCAGTTTTGTTTTCCTTATGAAGTGGACCAACAACCTTAATTGACATTCATATGACTGCGGCTACAACCCGTATTTGCTTCATATGAAATTCTTTCATTGCCTCATTCTTTCCACGTTAATATCAACATTGGTCGTTGACACAACATTTCAGTATTTTTCAAGGTTGCCAAGGGTTAGATAGTTGTAAGCCACGCTCACTCCTGTACATAAAAACAGTGAAGGATAGTTTTCCTTGTTCAATTGATGAATACAGGTAATCATTCAAGTGCTTGTCAGCCTCTGGAAAGTTTATTTTGCTCACAAATTGTTATTTTTTATCCATGGAAGATTACGCTTTACTCACTTGACAAGAAATGAATTATTTTCTTGTCGGATTCTCTTTATTTTAAATCGTGTCATTATCAATCACTGGTTTAAGTTCCTCTCACTACTTCATTTACTCTCCTGTGTAATGATACTATCATCTACATATTATCACTTACTTACTTCATGAAAATCGATTGCAATTCATATTACACTATTTAATCTTCGGATCTCGTAATTATATGATGTGTCTGTGAAATCTGTAGCATTAGTTTATTGAAGCTATTCCTCACATTTAGCTTTTTCTTTGCAGTCCGTTTTTAATGTCTTGTTTTCTATTTGTACTTGTGATGATAAGATTTTTACGGTATGTCATGTCTTAGTTTTTGAAGCAACATTTTATCAATTTGGCCATTACGAGAATTTTAACCTACTGCTTTTCATACACGTGTCAAAGATGATGTGAGTTCCGTGCGCATTTTTGTCATTTTCTACTTGATAATGAACCAACATTTATTTTTCCCATCGCTATCTATCGGTCTTTAGAAACCCATAAATCCCCCTACATACCGCATCAATATGTAGCTGTAATTTAAGAAGTAGGCGCTAGAATCACCCTTGATTACCCTGGATTATACCCTTTCCATGTGAATTGACCCCGTCACCTTAACAATGCTTGATGTAGGTACATGCAGCACCGCCTCATAGTTTGCCCTAGGTATTAACAGTATATATTCAAAAACGTATTTAAATTATAATTATAATTATATTTTAATATTAATTGTAATTATAGCATGATACAGCTTGTGTAAATTGATGTGTTGTATCAACCCTCTGGTTTCAGACTCGACAGACGAAAATAGGAATCCTGCTGTCCGCTCTGAAAATCAAGATGCTGAAGCAGATCCATTTGTACAGGGATTTGTTGCTTGTGCGCAAGAAACGTTTCGTTTCTTGACAGAAGATCTTAGAATTCAAACAAGCGATCCTTTAGTAACAGACCTAAGGGATCACCTTCAGAAGTCCTTACCTGTGAAAGAAGAGAGACTAAATGACAACCCATTGAGGAGGCTAGAACAGGACACTTTCTTGTTTGAAGACAAAGAAGGACAGACAGTGAGAAACTTAATCAGGTAGAGGGGGCACAAATGTTAGGAAAAGGAGAAGAGAGTGGGAGTGTTACCATAGTGAGATCTACATCGTTGAATGCATGAACATGTAGTTAGCACAAATGTTTAAAAAGGGTTTTACGGATGGTAGTTGTTGAGCTTCTGAGTTCATCAACAATAATTATCATCATAGGGGTCAGCATTAGTTGTAAAGTTTTAACAGTTTGCAGTAGTACACCAGGTTAGTAAGGGTTTCGATCACCTGGTTGATTTTTAAAAAAGTAGATGAGACTGTACAGAAAAATATTGGTTATAAGAGAGCTGATATACGCAATGGGGTCAGGGCCGTGCAAATGACACAATTATTGTCTATAATATAATGAGGAATCAATCTTAATAAGCAATGTATGTAGTTTCGTTGCGTAAAAACTATTGTAAAGTGCGTTGCTCATGTACGCTCCAACTGGCAGCACGAGTAGCTTGATCATAGTCCGCACACAACAAAAACTTGTCTCGGATGCAAATGGCCAACAGGGCATCTTTTCTTATTCATGTTATTTTTTGCTATTTCTAGTATTTGCTTTTTGCAATGCCATCTTTTTAATTCATGCATTGTCTGTAGCAGGTTTTTTTTAATTTACACATTATCTTGGAAAGGGTAATCAATAAAATGTGAATCCTGTTACTTGACTTTAGTTTTCAACCATTAGTAAGAGCTGCAGTCTATACCTCTACAATTTAGCTTTCAAAATGGCTAAATTCCGCCTTCCCATTGATATTGTTTTTCCCTTGAATAGTTAATTAAATGATGACGCCTTACGAACTGTACACTTAAGCTCGACAGAACTAGTAGTCGATTTGTTTTAAAAGGGGTAGCAAAGCCACTCCTCATTTTGACAAAGCAAGTAAATGGCGGCTTCTAATTAACGGCATACTTTGACTTTATACTTAAAAATCTCATAGCCATGCAGCGTTTTTAAAGATCTTTTTGTTATATTTAAATGGATTTTGCTGCTTGAGGGAGATAGAGTAACATTCTAAAATTCATGCCCAAGACCAGATCATAAACAGCGGTCAAACCCAAAGGCAACGTTTATACGCCGCCTTTTAATATGATAGGGAAAACAGTGGTAGGTTTTACCTTCGATGCTAGGGATACCTATTTTTTAAAATACCTCATCTCAAAACCTCGCGTAGAAGATGAAATACACAAAAGATACGGTAATGGCAGCAGTAGTCATAGTCTTATGGAAACATTAAGATCATGTTAGCACGTCGTGACATGAAGCGCCCGTAACCTTTTAATCTTGACTCGAAGCAGTAAATTAGTTCCAGATTCACAAATAATGCAATCTTTTAGATAACAAGTTATCAACATATCAAATACGTTAGAAGTAACCATTTCAGTGCTTCGTCATCAAGTGCAAGTCTTTCAACGTTCCCGTTTGTAGCACTTTCTCAGAGACGCTGACAATGATGACTGCGACGTTACTACCTGTTACAGGCTTGCACTTCCCCCCACTTTTAAGGATTTTTGAACCATACATAGGAAACTTAACGTTGTGAAATTGTTCTACAAAAATCAAAACGAACGGCATTAGATGTAGTATTTCACGAATGAATTTTGGGAAGTATTTCAAATATGGCCGATGGCTTTGAACATCGTATCACGAAAGAGAGAGGTGATGACTGGAATCGCTTCGTACGGAGCAAGACGTCCTTAGATAAAAGAACGGTTTTATAGACATAGCAAGTTTTAATGATAGCCATAGATACTGAAGAGAGTTTAGATTTGCTGTGGAAATCTCGTGGATATGCTCACCGTTAGTGAGTAAACACCTGACTTTAATACTCATCCTATATACTTATCAACATTCAAAGCGCTTTGAGATAGGGGAAGAGCTGGAGGCTCTTAAATTTGCTTTATTTTGGTATGTTTGTATTGCCGAAGTCATGATCATCATTTGTTCCCACATCTTTTCAACTTGGGGCGTGACTGCTTGGACAACTCGTGAATGTTGTCCAACAAGTCCTTTCTATTCATCATAAGCTTCCATATCCGTCGTCTGTCCTTATCAAGCATCGTCTCAATCTTTGTCCATGTTTGTGTCGAGGTTCTCTTGCCAAACAGCGCTTGTCTTTGGAGTGATCCGTAATTCATTCTCACAACACGGGCAATGTACTTGGGGTACGTGATCTCAGAGAACGTTGAGACTTCGGCTTAGATACTTAAATATATCTTATTGACTACCCCGGTACGACATGCCTGTAGTTTTAAAGAAAACTCAAATGAGTTGTTCATTTGGAAAGTTTGGATTCATACTTGTATTGGTTCTGTAAGCCATTTGTATGTTTGGATTGCTTTGTTCCTCTTTATATATATATGACAATAGTTCGGTTTATTGTTTGTTTTTGCAAATGATTGGGATCAGTTTCATTGGTTCCTAAACACAAATGCACATTTGCAGCATTTGGTGATGTGATTTACCTCTGATAAAGAGCATGTAATCTATCCTGGTAACACGACTGATAGATGCAAGTAAGCTCATATTCGTTGGCGATCTTGTTTTTGTCTCACTCTGACTATTCTTTCTTTAGTTAGCCTGTTACACACTACCAGAAATATATCTCGACTGTGAAAAAACTGGTTTAATGACAATCCATTCATAAGGTTGAGCAAACTTTATAACTTTCTGGTGGTCAGAGCCCCTTTATCAAAACAACAATTGATAACTTCCAACCCCCCCCCCCCCCCCCCCCCCCCCCCTTCGTGTGTACGTCCAAACTTGTATGGTCTCTAAGCAGTAGCAAGTCGTAGACACGTTTTTGATCAATTGCATTTAAACGTCACTCTTCGTATTTCTTTGA
>JAAAKL020001369.1:0-31384 GCA_010016065.2 Carybdea cf. marsupialis auct. non (Linnaeus, 1758)
GGCCAAGTTTTTTTTTATTTTGAGGACCCTTCCCCTACCCTGCACCCTTCTATAGAAGAAACTTTCTACTCTGTTGACTACAATTATTTTGCATTGGATGAAGTAAAAATTGTTGTTTATAACCATCTTATGTAGCTAAAAGTAAAATAAAAACGTATCATCTTCAAAGTTCCATAATGGGCTTAAAATTGCATTTCGAAGTAGATCAATTATCATGTTCAGAAAGAGCATAAAAAAGGCCTCGAGTGTGTGGAATGTTCACCTTATTCCTGGGTCAATAATTTAAAATGCTCTATATTTACCATTGGAGATAGATACTTTAAAATGTCTTTTCAGAAGACAATTATGGCTTTGGATATAGTCCAGAGAATTTTAACTGCATAAATCTACTTTCTTAGATGGAAAGAAGTTCCCAAACTAATATTTTCTACTTAGTTTCAAGTCGCAAATGCATCACACGTACTATAGCTCCTTCTACCGGATCTATCTACCTCACACTCTTCATTCACCCTACTTTTTTCAAAGCTCCACTCTTCACTACCTTCTATCAAGTTCTTACTTCCTAGTTCTTTTCTTCTCAACTCTGTCCACAGCATCTTGGACTTCCTGTTATTCTTTTACCCCCATTTGGATTACCAAAAAATTCAATTTTTGTTCGTCTATCATTCTTCCCTGTAGAACACAACTTAAACATCTTTTTTTAACTTTTTTTTTTAATCATGGTCTTAGAAAGCCAGATCAAACTACTTTTTTCGCACGATTTATCCTTTGATGCCTGGTCATTCAAATGAGCATCAAAGGCTATTTCAAATTTACCATTTCTCTCCGACCACTAGAATTAGAAATCGGCCAACTGTCACCGACTACTTTTCCACACCGTCGTCTATTCTCCTTGAGACAAGCACATTTCCTTGATAGCCTCTTTGCCCCGACAAGAATAAGAAAGAATATAAAATTAAAGATAAAAATATATTGGAAAATGTAAAAAATAAAAAGTATGAAAGAAATAAATAAAATATTAAATAAAGAGTGAATGTCACTGCAGTATCCTTAACCAATAGGTAAATGTGTAATGGAGGAAGATAGCTTTAGTTTCATAGTAAACTAATTTCGTAGATACATGTCTGCAAAACTAGTGCGATCGTATTTTAATACTACAGTGGCCTGAAAAGCAGGGAAGGCTTTCATTTTCTCCTTACCTTCTCAAGGATGTCTTTTCCATAATAATAGCGAACAGCTCTGCTTAGCTTCGAATAGCTCATGTTTGCGTTTTCTTTAATTTGACCCCATATGGCGGCTAGTTCATCGGGATTTTTTATATGGAATTCATAGCCACCTTCCTGGGTCCAACAGATGTACGACTCGTCCTCGTCTAACCGGAGCAGCTCAAGCAGGAAAAGCCAAAGAGGGACCCTTTTCTTGCAGGCTAGAGAAACATAAAGTGGACTAAGAAATTAAAGGGGAGCTCCTTTACCTACATCCAAGGCAGTGGCGGTATTATAGGGGTGATAGGGCCGTAGCTCGAGGCCCCGCACCTCAAGGGCCCCCGCTTTTAAATGCTAAGAAAAAAGGATATGTTTAACTGCCCATATTACTCTGGTGGGAGTAAGTAATAACTTGAAAACTTTAGGGACTGGAGGGAATACAGTATCTACGGAACTTTCGGAGGAAGATAATGTCAGAACTCCCTTGCAATGCATGATGTCATAGGGACCTTCAAACTTCTTCGGCCCAGGGCCGCACGCCCTCCAAAACCGCCACTGATCCAAGGCCTTCGTTAGCCAAAAAGCAGACGGTGTACGTTTTGTAGGGATGTGGGGTCCTTCACCAGAAAATATAGAAATGTTGCTGCTGAGAAAGCTTGCATTGAATGCTTCGGACTGTCACCATCTTATTCCACGAAAAGTTATATATTTTGCCAGCATCTTACCTTTTTGTAAGATATGGAGGCATGGTCTAAATGTCCCTCCTAAGTACGTCATTGTACAACAACCCGAAGCAGAACCGCAGCTAAATCGAACACTAGTCAAGGATTTATTACGTCTTGTGTATTTTTTCGCTCCCACGAAAAAACAATATGGCACGTGGGCTTGAGAGAAAATATCAACTCATTCGCTCTTTTGGCGACTAATCACCATACAAGTTACTGCTAATACTACATAAAATGTCTTTATTTTGATTTGAAGTTAGCTTGTGGTCCTTCTGGGCTCCTCTCTACCTGAATTTTACACTAAAAATGTACTATAGTTTAGAACTATTTTAGCCTGAAAACCTCAAAATTTGCAGAACCTTTATGCTCGAAAAATTGTAATCCCTCTTAAATAAAAAGAGAGTATAAAAAACATTAATACAAAAGTTGGCATTCTCTGCAAGCTCGAATTATAGCTCGAAGACGTTTCAATTCGAATGCATATGACGTCATAATATATTAGTGTATATATTTCTCATCGTATCAATACACTTCGAGAAAGAACTAGGCTACAGAAGCAAGTAGAGAAATGATACGTACAAAATTTCTAAAACTCGAAGATAAAATAAACTACTACGATGGCCACTGTTGTATGAGAATACAGAATGACCTAATCAAAAAACTCAGCTGAGACAACCTGTAGGAATTAACATGGTTTCTCTTATTTCGCTGTGATTCTAAAGTTTGCAGACTAGTAGACGTAATTGAATAAAAACGGAAAGGACATAAAACGATAAGCCATGCCTGATACAGTTCCGGATCAAAGAGATACAAAGACCGACGTTAAAATATAATCGATCTAAAACAAGAATCAGCCCAGAACGGCACAGGAACACTTTAATGTATTTTATACAAACAAACCTATATTTCGGCTAGTCAAGCTAGCCTTCTTCGGAGTTGTTACAAAGATTAACTTAAGAGTTCGTTATAATTGTTACAAGGTGATCGTAGACGTAACTCCACTAAGCACGTCCTTTACGTATCTTGATTTAAGTGTTATGGTAGGCCTATGTATTTACGTACGGTTTGGACAGAGCACTTTTAAAAAAATTGTCTCGCATTGCGAATGTTTGTGAGAAATATTTTTGAGAGACTAAGTCTGTTTACTCAGTTTTCATGTTCAAGCTCCCAAGATATGATTTCGAAATTAACTGAGACGCATTGCTAGTAGCATACTTGTAACATCTATGACCAAGAATACTGGCTTAAAGAGGAAATTTTAGATATCCGGACTTCTGAAACGGTCCTAAAGTATTGGTGACCGAATTTTTGAGTGAGAGAAGATTTTCGAACATGAAGTTGTGATTAAGAGGTCCATATTAGTAAGAAATGGTAATAAAAAGCTAGCTGAAAGTACTTGTATACTAGACAAATGCATGATCGCTCTTTTGCATTCACTTCCAAATATCCAGTGTTCTCATAAAACCTTGTTTGTTTCCAGTGTTGTGAGGATTGTTCAGAGAAGCTGTCATGCCATTAAATACAAACAATACCCTGCTTCGACTTGCATAAAAGGCATCATGCCGAGGAATTCTGCTAAATTCTATTATACATGCATCTGTGATGCGTTTATACCCTTATGGAAGTGAGCAGGGGGTGAAATAGCAGACGTTTTCTGTCATGTGCCTTTAAACGAAATGAAGTGGATAAGAGGGTGTGGTAACTTTCACCATGGGACACTCAATGCCTACATTGTGTACACCCTAATGGAATGGTATTTGAACAAAGAAGCGAATTATATGGTCGCAGGATGCAAAGTAATTGGATCCGGTACCCTTTTCAAGGCCACGCAGGGGGCCGAGGGAACTGTTAGTTAGACAAGGAGAGTCGAGGGGCAGTCTTTGGCTGCCAATAGAATATCTCAACTATCTAACACATTTCTTGAATCACTATCTGTTTTGGATCGGACCGGAAGTCGGGTCCAAACAAACTGACCGGTGACATATTTCTTAGAAGCATGTAAATAAATATATAAGCACTAAAACAGAAGAATTCTTGTACACCTATATGGTACTCCGGTTGCAACAAAGCCATTTTTACTATTTGGTTTTCGTGCCGAATGTAGTAGTTATCAGGATGCACATTATATACTAGGATGTAGTTACCAGAGCATAAGCAAGGTCAAGGTTAAAGTGGTAAGGGGGGGAAGGAGAGCGTATTGAATTATGAAATAAAATTGTAGAGTACGCAATCATCTTATTGACGTAATTTGGTAATTTAGTCGCTTCCTTTTGGGGGTAGCTCTGTCCGCAACGACGCATTGAAAAAACAACGATTGGAAAACATACCAGTACAGGCCCCAATGGGCTTTCAGTTGCCCCGAGTCTGACGCTGTAGAGTTAGCAAATTGGGTCACGGAGAGTGGAAGGTTGAGTCAAGGAACACGCTCTTGGTCAGGCACGGTTCGGAGAAGCTAAGTTTGTGAGTTGAGAATAAAAAGCGGATTGTGCATCGAATACCTCGGCTGAAGATTACTATCTTGCCTTGATTTTTATGATAAACGATCGACAATTTTACAATTGGAGCATAGTTTTCATTAAATGAGAAACTTTGAGGGTTATCCATTTGTATGCATATCGCTTGTGAATAAATGTGCTATCTAGGCTAAACTTCATATTATCTAGAGAGAAGAAGAGAATCCTTCTCTGAAGATTGGGGTCTGTATTCCTGAGAGAGTCATTAGAAGAAATAGGATGATAACATAATATTTACGATCCTTCGAATGAGAGACATGAAAGATGTTCCATAAAAGATGCGCCATAAAATATGCACCATGAAAGATGCGCCATAAAAGATGCGCCATGAAAGATGCACCATGAAAGATGGCCATGAAAGATGGCCATGAAAGATGCGCCATAAAGGATGAGCCATAAAAGTTGCGCCATGAAAGATGTACCATGTATCGAAGTCAAAGGAGTAAGTAAACCGCTGGGGTATGTTCAGAATGATTAAGTAATTTTATGAAAGAGAAGAAATAAGTGATAGCAGGAACATACTAGTTAATACAAGTAGAATCGAATATCCCAGGGAAGGGGTCCGACATACCACAGGGCAGCCGGGAGCGGGTATGAACCAATGTGATTCCTCTTGACACGTCCTAATAAAATGTTGTATACAAGGAATTGAGTTGTTGAAGATAGAACAAATATAACAAGTAACAACTAAAGCTAAGGTCTTTTAACAATACACTGGAATTGATAAGAAAAGGGTAGACCTGTTATGAATTAACAGGACTCTTTAGATAGATTGATGAAAATGGCGACAAATCAACATCAATATGACAAAGTGTTTGGTCATACTACCCTTAAAGCACCATGACAAGATATCTCATCTGAGTAAACGATAATAAAGTAAGAGGAAAACTAACCTTTGTATATTCTTTGCCAGTACAGCAGCATCAGACTAATAGCAGATAAATTTAACAGCTACTCAAGCGGGAAAACACATGAGATATTTAGCACAGCTAGTAGAGGATATAAACTTGAAAGAAACAGAGATATGAAAATGGGAAATTGGCACATAGGTTGTTATACGTAATAGTACTTGCGCTTGGACGATTGAGGAAACTTCCCGGAAAAAACTGATTGTGGAATGTAATCAGTTAAGACTGAAATAGATGATGAGTAAGAATTGTTAATGTGAAAACGCTGAAAACAGCAAACGATAGAAAATGGGGGGTTAAATCACGAACATTATTGGTAAATATGAAAAGAGGAAAGAGAAGATCACATAAGTTGTATGCCAGTAATTCTAATATACTATTCTGGGATAGACTTTTATACAAAGTTGGAAGACTTCACCTGGTAACACAACCACATTTGAGAGTAAAGCGTTTAAAAACTTGCCCCTTTTTGTTAATATCAAGTCTGACGGAAACATGATCTACAGATACCTATGTTGAGATACTTACAGCTCTTCTCAAAGTTCTTTTCAACTTTTGTCCAACTACTGCAAAAGGGCACAAGCATAATTGCCTAGCATCCCGACCGATCAAGCTCCTCCACTACCGCATCTAAAGCACTGGACAAATTTGAGCTGATATGATTCATTGATTGACAGACTCTCTTGGTTGCCATTTGTGTAGCAATGCCCCTTGCTGCTTTCTTTTTGAAAATTGCCGTCAGGTGGTATCTCATACAAAATCAAGTTTTAAGGCATACCTTAGCTTTTCTACAGCAAAGTTCGCTGATTTCCCATCAATGAACAAACTGCTGCCAATAATGCCTGGTAGGCATGAATTTAATAGGTATTATTAATACTGAAGGAGATTTTAGGATCAGTCTCTGCCCACTCAAGTTTCATAAACTATAAAAAGCACTGTGTACCACTTTCACAACCCATGCTATTCCGTTACTGCACGCAAACATCGAAACCTTAGTCATGATGCAAGATAGTTGAAATATGTGTTACGGCTTAACTATGAAATGTTATATTAAATAAAGACCAACTTAGCATAAGGAACAATTTAAAGAATAATTATGGATGATCTGTCTAAACTAGAGTTTGCGCAACAAGTTGTCTATTTGATAGACACCGCTTGAAATATTAAATGCTATTTCTGTCAGGCGCGAGATTGCTGTTAGAATGTGTGGGTTGGGGGGGGGGGGCGGCAAAGGATTAAACGTGGACAACTTGACATTTCTGGGCTCAAAAGGAACGAGTCTCCCCCAGAATCTACGCCCATGATTTTTGTGCTTCACAGATAACCACATCGTAGTACCAATGATATTTGCAAGCACTATTTCACTGGCATTGTGAGTACTACACATGTGTTAGAATTTATTCTTCGCTTATGCTTTATGACCAGAAAGTGGCCGTGTGAATCAGTTTGACAAAACTTTTTCAAGTCATCCTAGCGTAATCAATAACAACTGACATCAATGTCAGAGTTAATTTGTGTTGTATGAATAGTAAATTAAACTTATATGATTCCATTTTTCCCATGAGGTGCAGGCCTCCATCTACCTTACCCTCTAGCATTACCCTTGCATTCAGAAAGTACGATACAGACACAAGAAGCAAAATTTCTCGCATCTTTGAGATGCTGGTCTGTCCTCCGCATTACTTCTAGAAGAGGCAACACAAAGCTGGAAAACAGGCATGCTTTTTATGCTTGCCGTGGGAGGTCTTGCAATTTAGAAAATGAAAACAAAGATTGTCGTACAAAGAAGTAGAATGCTGGAACATTTCTTTTATGTCAAGGTATTTATCTGATTCTATGTTGATTTTACAGAGAATTGACATGGTCTGAAGAGATTACCGAATAGCTTAGCAACATTGGCTGATGCCATCAACACGTGGATCAATACTAGGAGAATGTTATGGTAACGTGAAGCATTTGAGTACTGTGAAACAGACAAGAGAAGAAGCTGCAAAAACTGTCCTTGGTTTAGCACAGAAGGATAGCTTTTTGTAGAGTATGAGTGAACTATAGGGAATAGAAGTTTATCTTAGAACATAAGGTGGTAGTAATTTCTATGAGATACAGAGAGGCAGTATGGACATACTGTACAGTGGCAGCGAAGGTAGAAACTGTAAACGGGAATAGAAAGCCCCTCTAAAGCAACAATGAGGTACAAAGACAAAGAGCAAGGAAAAGGACGAAAAGAGATGGAGGAGATAGCAAACATGGATAAGGAGAAAAAATGAATAATACCACCACAAGGAGAACAAGGAAAAGAACAAAAGGCAAAGAGAAAAAGGGAAAGATGGAAGGAACTCATGAAGATCATGGAAAGGAGAAAAACGTGAAAAAAATTACATTAACCGACGAATCCACCCCTAATTTCTGCTATATAAAGTATACACCAGTCTACTGAGTACCTTATTTGCAACATTTCACACCATTGAACAGTTGGAAAATGTCTCGATGCAAGCAGCTGAAGACAACAATGAAGTTGCGCGGAAATAAAATTTATTCTCAAGGTTGAATTAATAAGAAGGCAGCAGTATTAAAGGGACATTACCAGTTTCAAGTAATTCGGAGATACAAGTCATCAAAACTTGGTACCACTCCCTTATTATTTGTGAATCGTAGCTAATTGAACAAATGTAAAGATTGTCGGATGAAAAACCGGTAAAAGAAACCCCAAAATATATTTTTTCCAAAAGTTGTTTCGATTATTTAGACCTTTGTTTTTATTACATAAAAAGTGGTTGGGGTTAACCTTGGCATGGCAGATATAAACATTCACAGCAATCTATATGATATATACGTTACAAATGTCTTGAATCTGTTCGTATTTTGCATTGTGTGATTGTGTAAACAAATCGCAGAGCATTGTTTCCAAGCAATCAATTTTGTTTAACCAACTAATTGTACTTTCAGTGACTACTAATACTTCCTGTTATGTATCAACTCTTGACTTACATAGCATTCTGTACCCTTTATCAAAGATTACAATTCGCCCGTATTTTTTAAAGTCTTAATAAGTACTCCCGTCAATGAAGTCTGCAAACCAAAGTTTCGTCTTTAACCTATCCCTGTCCCTGTGAGGGCCCCTGCAGCAACCAGCCTGTACAATGGCAAGATGTGAATTTGTGCGTATACATTTGGTATGATTCAGAGTCATGGATTCCGTATAGTTGAAATGCAATGTAGCTCAAAGTCCTCAATAATGCGAATGTTCGAGTAATATCTTGTTCCACTTTTCAAGACAAGACATCTGTTATTGAACTCGTCAAACAGTGCAAAATTGCTTGTATAGTGACAATGTCCAATGCAGGTGCAACTACCCTGAGTTGAGCTAGACATGTCATACAAATAAATGAGGAGTCCATGATTTTATGTTGCATTGGGCTTGTTTTCGTCTGGTTATTGGTTCTTACCTAATTCAAGGTATGTTTCGTAAACGTTTTGGATATGTCTAATATTGGTGAATATCCGACTGTATATATGTATTTTTGTTTATCAATAAATAAATCAACTACAAACAAAAACAATGAGGGTGTATTTTGTTTTTTGGCTTTTTTTGTGAACTAGAAACGTTGTATTAATTTCAGTCGTACATACCTAGTATTTGCAAGTTGTATTTAAATATAAATTGTGAGTTAATGAAATTATTATTATTATTATTATGATTATTATCATCATCATTATCATCATTATTATTATCATCATCATCATCATTATTATCATCATCATCATTATCATCATTACCATGATCATCATCATCATCATCATTATTATCATCATCATCATTATCATCATCATTATTATCATCATTATTGTTATCATCATCATCATTATTATTATCATCATTATTATTATAGCTCATGTATACTTATATATACAAAATAAATAGCTAGTGTTTAAAAATATATTATAATTATTATTATTATTATTAATAAGGATTTTCTGTTGTTTCAGGTCATATCATGTGCAATAAGGACGATTGTTTAAAAATTTGCAACATAAATCGAGTGTTCATATCCAAAACTTCTTTCTTGGTGAAGATGACCATCGTATCTTTTAAATTCAATATGCCTTTATATTGAATGATGAATATTATAACAGGAGGAAGTCAATAGATATGTAAATTATTAAAATTATTTTTATTCTAAGTCATATAAGGTTATTTTAAAGTTAAACATAGCCTTGAGCCTCAGATGCCTTGTCGAACAAACGCGATACCTCCCACGTTTGCTCCTTAAATAGCAATGAAACAACACCTTCCGTTCCGAAATCACAACCACTGCTACCAACCAATGTATTTACAGCCATATTACGCATCGTCTAATTAATACATCAAATTCATACCACAACGACAATTTGTAATGCAATTATAAGTTTTTATCGTCCTGTTAAAGTTTGTAGGACTGAAAACTAGTGGGCACCAGACAACAAACAAAGGGTTCTAGTTTCTATAGTTACGTAAATTGTAAACTTAGCAAGGTCTGTCTTCATGCATGCTAAGTCTGCAATGAAAAGGAGCATCCACGTGCGATAATTGACGCTTACGAACGGTAGCTAAATCATGTTAGAATCGAAAGTTACCACACTACTTTGGAAGCACGAAGACAAGAAATCTTGTTTTGAGATCTTCTCACAACTCTGAGAATTGTTGCCTTTGTGGCTCCCTAAAACAACGTTGATGTAAATATAGAGGGTTGCTGTGTACCAAGAGTCTGCAAATTACTCGAAAATACATTACTACATTACTACACTACTAGAAGTCATCACACCCTCCATTACAGCTACACCATGTGTACCAACCATTTCCTATGTATTTTCCGCCAGGTGATAACAACAAATGTTTCAAGTTTAACTTGCAACACAGCTGTGCTACATTTTGCAACCCAAAATCAGAATATCAATCAGGTACATATAACACGAAATAGAATTGCAACACTACATCACTACAATTCTTTTACAATCTAGTTGATATCATACTGCAGCTGTCAGGGCTGTTTAAAACTTGAACAAGAACTTACCAGTAACTTCACAAACGTTTTCCCTGGTTGAATCATACTCGGCGTCCCTAACGACTTTTCTGGTTGTTCCGCTAACATTGTAGAGGGATTTTAATCTGCAATTAAGGGAAACGAAAGGAGAAAGTATTAAGCTCGTTCAGCTATCAAATAGGAAGGCCCAAAGAAAATGCATATCATAAAAACCCATATCAATAGATAAATAACCATTCAGTTCTTCGTTTTCGTATCTTTGTTTTGATTTTTCTATGAAGTAACCTAAACAAATAAAGCTTTTCAGGAATGCAAGCAGCTCCAAGTGCACATGCTATAAACATTTCAGTCTCTGGTTGTCGTTCTTGTTTAAGCACATAGTGAAACTTCTCCATGTTTTGATCTAACTATTGCTTCTCCAATCTACTGCAAGCATTGCTATTAATACCAGAAGATTGGAGGCATTTAAATATACCCCGAACACCTTACTGTTCCTTAAGAGTGAGGCAGTTCAACACAAACCTTCACAACGTCATCTTCTGATGGCTCTCTTTAACAACAGCAGCGCTTCTCTTGTTTGGGGGATCAAATAGCATTATAAGCACGCAAGCAACAAAAGAGAGCATTTGAAACTTACAATATCCTTGAAGCCAGTTTGATGCGGTGTACGTCAATGCAATTGTACCTTGGTAAATTTACTAGCAACTCTCAAGTTTGCTTACGTACATGACACTGTTATCTCCTCCTGAGCAGCTCAACTCAAATACTTTGGATTTTGACAAAGATTTTTATATCCTATGTTTGGAACAATGCCTAGGATACTTAGACAAGGTACTTCTGCGTAGGCAGAGTTTTGATAAATACAATGAGTTCTGATCATAGAAACGGAGGCGTCGCATTGGGCTTTCGCATGTGTGGGAACATAACAACAAGCTCCAGACCCATTTGATTTAGTTATGAACCTTGACTTCGCGAAGAATAATCACAGAACGTACATATGATGGAAGTGATTTTACTCTATCCTTGATATTAAGGGTACATGAAACGGTGTTGAACTATGCCTATCAATCTAGTCATGGGTCGACATTGATCAACTAAATATACTGAACAGCATTCTAACGGAGACGCGTAAAACGCTAGAAAGTTAGAGATGTACTGTCCTAGAATCTTTCTACATGTACTATCCTAGGAGGAGTTTTGACCATAGATGTACTATTGTAGAATCAAATGTCCTGAGATGGAAATTTATAGAATGCAAAATTGAGAGGTATACTTTGCAAGAGAAGCCAATTTTGGGTAAGATGTACTGATGTGGAAATGTTCCTGCAGAGATATACTAACCTTGTCGAGTGCTAGGGTTAGGCTTATGGTTAGGGCTAGGGTTAGAGTTAACGTCTCTAACAAGAAAAATTCTAGCCAAGTATCTACTCTCACAAAGGAATTCTAGGAAAGTACCATTACTAGTAGTACTTTCCTAGAATGTCTTATAAACTACATTCTATCTAAGTGCATCTTAGCAATAAATTTCTAAAATTGTATTAACTTGGCAATTCTAGGCTAGTATGTACCCTAAAATTCTAGCATTTTATTACGCTCCCATTCTAACGAATAATCACGAGATGGCCAAATGAGGTGTCCTCGTTGAAATTTCAAGCCAAGATTCCGATGCCAAAATGGCAGGAGAAATAGAGAGATACGAATAATACCCTTGTAGAATGCTCGATTCCTGATCAAATAGTTTTGTGTTTCAGTCTCGCTGCACAGCCCTTGCAAGGATATGTTCTTAAACAAATGTCAAATCTATCAATAAGCAAAGTTTTGAAAAACTACGAAGACCCAGCTCGACATCATCAAAGATTACTAAAGTAAGGGATAGAATACGAAATTGAAAGACCTAATTTTTTTTCGTTCCTACCTCTTACGTATTATGTAAGAAATTTATCCCGACGTTTCCACACAAAATTCTGAAAATTATTTGCTTAAATTTCTACATTCAACATTCATATGCATATTAAATCCTCACTTACAGTCAAACCCGGGATATATTTAAGCACCACGTGACGCATTTTAGCCAATAATCATCAAAGAAATTGACTGAGGCGGGGATGTCGAATGATATTCAGATGGAAGTAGTGGTAGATTTCCGTGAAATAAGATTCGAGATAGATGAGCAAATTTTTAATCAGAGTGGTTTCCTTACAATCAGGTGCAATGAGTGCCACACAAGGGAAGGGTGGGGGCGGTTGTTTGGGCAGGGATTAGAATGGTGCTCACACTTATCACAGACGCTAAGTTCTTAAATTTAATAGTTGTTGGTTGTTGTTTCTTACTCTCAGATACCGGAATAAACCAATAACGAATCTAAAATCCGGAACATGCGCAGAGTAAAGTGTATTTCCTATAGGAACAGCACTGTAGCCATTGGAACACAATCGGATTCATACTCAAGAGCACTACACAACCCTATCCCATGGTGGCTCTACCATCTGTGTTACGAACAAATATGTAATAGTAGTTAAAAAGAAAGAGCATGCGTGTTGGATTCGAATGCGGTCGTCCATCAGTTGATGAAACGGTCAACAAAAACGTAGTGATGAGAAAAATGTGCTTTTTCAACTTAGAATATTGATAAATCGTGCGTTAATAGAGGACACTTTCTAACCGTGGTGAAGCAGTTTGTTCAATTGTCTGCGTATTTTCATCGATTCCTTCTTCTTCGTCTTCCTCATCGTCATTTGCTTCTTCCTCCTCCTCCATTTTAAAACTGAAGAGTTGTGCTTTGATAGCACTTTTCTGCAGGCTTTCTCCAAGATTTTGCTCTTCGGTGTCCATGCATTTTATTTCAGGTATCATTGTTTCCCCCTGAATTGCTGATTTGTCATTACAGGGAGCCAGTCCATAACTTATCCTTGACGCAATTCTACATATCTTCTAGCTGTCCGTAAATTGAATATGTAACTCTTTCAATACAATGTTAACGGAAGTCCATTCTGTTACTAAATTTTCTGAGAACGAAATAAAACAAAATTTTAGCGTTACCTAGCATGCGCACGCTTTTAATTACTGTCTATGTTCAGAGAAGTTGGGACCGTGACATAGGGCCGTCCATTCGCGGGCTTTACCTCTACTACTGTAGGGCCCTGAAGTCACTCCATCGTGTATTTCAGAAGCGTTCCAACCTCGTACCTTATTATAAGTTCCGTATTATTTAACATGACACTTCGAAATATTGGGACAGCAGAGTATTATCTAAACAGAATTTACTTATGTCTTGCTGAGTAAAATATACATTTTTAAACGATTGTGCAAGAAAAGATTTATTATGTTCATACAAGTTGCTTTTCATATAAAATGCTTAAAAGTTTGCAAGAAAAAAAGGAATTAGGTGCATCAGCAAAAATAATAAAACTACGAGTTGACAAGTTTTGATGAATTTTATACTTTGGCCTGCTAGAAAAGTGTAAAATTACATGAACCGTTTGCAAAATATCGTCACACAGAGAGAGTAAAGGTAATAACAGAAGGTCTATTTCTCTCTATACATTGTATCTAATGCTCTTAAGGTTCAATAAAAATACCCTCCACAATCCAACCTCAGTACTATAAGTTTTGCAAACTTTGGGCAACTCCCTTGTAGTACCTACCCCCTTAATATTCAGGGACTTGACAATATAGACAGTAGACCCTTCTTTTTCAAAAGCATTGTGGTTGCATTGCTAACAATTGGGTCAAAATGCAAACAATTTGCTTTGGAAATGGGGATAAAAGCTAGACCAGTGTCCATGAGTTCCTACTTCGCCGCCAACACCCCATATCCTTGTATATAAGGCCCCAACGTCTGGGTTAACGTAAGGATTTCTAGTCATAAGGCAATTAAGCCACTGCCCTCAAGACTGTTTCATTGCTGGGACGAGCCCTGCAAACTATAAACTATTCAACGTAATTATGAAACGGCACGTAAATTGTTAATGCGAGTCACTTTTAGAAGGCTGGTAATTTTTTGCATCTATTTATTGATAGCAAAGCAAAATTTGGGGTCTATTGAGAAGAGTCAAGAAAGTCCCTGCCCTTACCCCAGCTGGAAATCTTACAGTCAAACCCTCCCTAAAATGTTAGCTTGAGAATATGACTATACGATGTAGCAAACTCTAACAGTTAAATTCAACGCAAAAGAGGAAGAAAAACCCCCCAAATTTCTGGTACCCTTTCGTCCACTTTATTGCAGAATAAGGGCACCTGTTGCTGAACATTCTACATCCATTTGATAATCTTAGCTTCACTGACAATTGGCAAAGCTTTACTAACTTTGACAGCAAACACTTTACAAGTTTACAGGCCGCTTTCCATATAATTACTTTCATGAAATATAAATTCATGAAAGGTAAGTTTCATCTGTTTGTGAACGTAATTTCTAAGAATTTTGTGAACCATTTGTCCTGTCAAGTTATTAATTCATACTCACTGCAAAAAGTAACTGTTTACCTTAACAAACACAAGTCTGATTCTGAAAAAGAGGACAATAGAGGACGGGGGTTGGAAAGGACCGTAGCCCCCAATAATTTTGCAAACCATATTTGGAGGTCTTATTGCTGGCTCTATGCTTGTTCCTTTGTTTCAAATTTAAGGGGAGCATGCAACAAATATTGGAATACCCAACAACTAACAATACAGCCATCTACCAGTGAGTAATTACATATAATTTTAGACATTAGTGTTTTAGTTAACAGAGGCACTAGATATCAGGTTCAAAATGCACGAAAATAGTAGCTTTTTATGGATTTTAAAGTGCTGTCAATGATAACACAAGTAGACTTAGAGGAATGTCGTACAGAACAAGGGCGTGTATTGATTCGCATAACTTGGTTCCAGAACCAATAAGTGAGATGCTAGGCAAGGCATGGACATACTAACTTTCAATAATTCTAATTTAACCTTTGGCTTTCCAATAATCCTGAAAAACACAAAATTCTAGGTAAGAACTCTCGTCCTTCTTAAGACAGTAAAGCTAAGGTTTACGTCATAACAGAGGCTACTGCTATTACTGAAATAGTCTAGAGTTTATTGCAGTTTATTGACTTAATCTGGTTTCTGGGTTCAAAGAGAACGGATAAAGCAACTTTTCTTTACTGGAAATTATCGCATTTTGAAACTACATGTAATAAAGGGATGCGTCAATGACCAGTTGT
Organism: Carybdea cf. marsupialis auct. non (Linnaeus, 1758); assembly: GCA_010016065.2. Classification (NCBI taxonomy): domain Eukaryota; kingdom Metazoa; phylum Cnidaria; class Cubozoa; order Carybdeida; family Carybdeidae; genus Carybdea; species Carybdea cf. marsupialis auct. non (Linnaeus, 1758). The sequence continues at coordinate 15,559 of JAAAKL020001369.1, forward strand.
CGAGATGGAGGTGGGAATGTTCCATTAGTAGAACTATTTTAACTTCAATTTAATTAATTCCTATTACGGTGGTTACCAAGAGTGTGCTAGTAGACATAGCAGACAGAAATGGCAGAATTGGACGAAAGAATTTAACATTGCAGATATGGTGTGTTTTCATTTGAGCATACCAGCTTATAATGAAGGACAATTGGCTTGTGGATACAGGGAAATTTTCATGGACTATGGAAAGAGAGAAAGGCATCTTGCCAGTCACTGAACAAAGATTGTTTGATCAGCGAAGAGTGATAGTGAACAGAAGTTGGTTAAAAGAGTTCGACCTTGAGAATGTGTGAACATGAGAGACAACTCTAGAAAGTGAGGACATATTTGGATTATGCCTCCCGCATAACACAGAGCGGCATACATAAATCGAGAAGGCTGGACATCTGTAAATGTACAGACTATTACTGATTTCCAAGTGAGATTTTATAATGTTTATGCAAATTGTCCTGGGTCATCACAGTTTTATCCTGCGACAATCACGACTGTTCGATCGATTTGAAGAAGGGCAGTTTGATGGAGTGCCACTTGGAGACTCAGAATACCCTGGCAAGAGTTGGTTGATGACCACTTATGCCAATTCAGTAACAATGGCTCAAAGCAATTACTATCACTCCTCTGCAAGAACGGTTGTAGAGCGCAGATTCGGGATCCTTAAACGCCAATTTTCATGTTTGAGGTACGAACATAAGATTCGACCAGAGCGTGAGTGCCTTATGATTTTATGCACTGCCAAGCTACACAAGTTAGCACGGACAACATAGACGAGAGAGAAAAGGTTCAATTGCAGCAGCCCAATGTTTATGTACCCCCCCTGCCCTATCTTGAGCAGCAATTTGGAAATGTAAGGGATGCCATACCACGAGAGCACTTTGCTTAAGTTTGTGATGAATATCATAGAGCCAACATGCCGTCTACTACGTTAATGATAATAAAATGATAATAAATTGATACGGTACAAGATTGCATGTAGATATGATTTAATGCCCATTACGTATGAAGTTCTTTGCGTATAAACACTGCTTCTGTGTAATACGGTTTTTTATGTACGTTATTGTCATCTTAACCGCTTCATTCATACTTCTTGCCATTCTTTGTTCAGGTAAATCCAAATAAAGGTGCTGTTATTAGAATCAAACAGCTTGATCGATACTGTCACAAGGTGGAACAGAAAATGGTGACGTGAAGTGAAACAATCACGTTTACATAGAGAATTTTGTTTGCCAAAGCCTACATTGCTTCGTAGTTGCCTTGCTTGAAAGGAAAACTCAATATGTTACTTTTTTGCGCCTCATGTCCAAGGGCGAATACGCCTCCGGCGTTTATAGGCATAAATGAAGACACAGTAGGCTACATGAATATTTTTAAATAACCTTGGTCAAAGTTTGCTAAATGCGTCTCGCAGTTCTGACAGCCTTGTCTGGATCGTCGAAACTGTGTATTGATTCATGGCTAGCCCTTCCTGCGAACGTATTGATTTTAGTAATTCCGCTCTTCGCGATTGGTCTTGTTTACTTCAGTATTCACCCTAGCCAAGAATTAAATCATCGTGAATACGATTTAAGTCCATTAGGCCCAGAATAGACTTAAGTTCTTTCTCCGTCTCTGCATACGGCCCTTGGCAAGTGCTTTACAACTTATTTACAATAAAATGGAGTTGCATCTCTTCCACCCTCCCATCGTAGAAGAGGGAACGTTAAGATTGTCGAATAGCTTACTATCTGTTAAGAATTCAAAACTAGACTGGGAAACCTTTTATAAAAGCCTGATTTTCTGAAGAATATACCAGACGTTCGCCACAAAACACGTGAAAATATAGATTTTTTGCGCCTTCGTCAATTAGCAATTACGGCCTCTGTCATACATACCACGATAAGGCTCTTGATGCCACCCTGTCTCCCTTGACTCAGCATATGTCTCCAAGCAATACTGAAAGATGAAAGACAAGTTAGCAATGAGTCAGTTGCAAATATAAATGAAAGTATAGCAAGAGAAAATCAAGCGCAAAGAAAGCTTTAAAAGAGGAGGCTATTATTTTACTGCGCATTATCAATTCTGAACAATATCTTCATTACACTCATTAATGACTCTTCGGCGTACCAGTACTAATGTTCCAATAAACTAGTACTTGACTGAACCATTAAAGGGAGCACGTAAGAAACAAAATCCTGTACATTTACTGACACTAAGTACATCCATCAAAATGAACATAGCCTACAGTGTTAATGCGGAGGGAAAGTGTGACGTCACGATTTTGAAAATGTTTGAATTATGGAAAAAATACTCAATTTTCATGTTGCCCTATTAATAAGAACGTCAATGGCCATAATTGAGAGCGCTACCTTTTCCCAACACCGAGATATCAGTTTTCCAAGTTTTAAATCTCTCTAACAAAACCTTTTGATGCTGGTTCCTAACGTAAGGAACCATGGAATAGTAACAGAGTTTTGATCAGAGCTTATTAAAACTCAAACGCCTCTAGTTTAAACACTATATGCACTACAGATCTGGCATTTTGCGAAACAGCTTATTCCAGAGTTGCCTTTAGATATCTTGAGTTAAATTGTCCTATTTCCAAAACTTTTGATTTGTGATGTCATCACTGTCCCTCCGCATAAATAATAGTTTGCGTCGACAGCTTCGTATCTAGATGTACCTGTAGAATAGTTGTAAGTATTTTCTCGAAACTTCAGCCTAAATAGTAACAAGGGTATAAGAGGAATATATCAGTTTTCTTGAGGAAAGGCTCTTAGATAATTTGAGCCCCGTGCTATTTCGTAATTCAATTTGTACTCCATGATATATCCCTCGTGCGCAGAGTCGACTGTATTTATCATCTAGTTTAGGTCTATTATAGCTATAAGTAGTAGCTACAATCTTCAACAGCAATTTAACACATGTTGTTCGAATTGGAACTCCTATTTAAATCACATTTGTTTTCGTAACTACACAAAATGTCGCCATGAAAGAACACTACTTCTTTATGGCTTAGTACTAAATACAAATAAATACAGATGCCTAAGGAGTATGACACATTCCACTTCATAACTTTCACATGCTTACAGCTTGATTTACGGTTGTACATCATCCAAACCCTCTCTTTTGATTAAGTGATTCCCAATGAAACGCGCTTTGTATAAAGATTTAAGTGCAGTAAGCTCTTTCTTACTAACTCCCTCCTCCTGATCAGTTTTAGACAAGTTCTTCATGAAGCCAGGGCTGAACCCAAAGCTCTAACTGACGGACGTTCCAGTTACCATGACTCACTTGCAGTCTACGACCTATTGCATAAATCATCCTTCGTTAGTCGGGCAAGGCTAGTGCTGATTCCACATGCCTCAAAACGTAGACGTCTTATGAGGTACTTTACTATCTAATACTAATATGAACACCACAACATTGTAACATATGAGAACCAATTCCTCGCTGGATTTATCACTGTTTCCACCATAGCTCAGTTGGTAGAGCAGCATGCCGAGTGCATTGGTCCTGGGTTCGAAATCCAGGAGGTGTCATTTTCACTTTTCTCTAGTACCTCTTCAAACTCCTGCTACTTTTCGCCTTCCTTCTACTTAATCCAGAGAGCTACCGAAAATTGCCAGTTTGACACTTACGTGATATGCGCTTGATGGCTTGATGTCTGATATGGAAGAATCCTTTGCCGGTTTGCTACCATAGCAACAATGCTCTGCCGAAAAATCGACCAATGCATCTTTCACATCTTCTGCATTTAAAACTGCTGATCTAAAGGGAATGTGTTAAGTAAATGCTGTTAAAAAACGCCCAAATGACCCTGAAAATTTTCACAATATCTATGTAAAACGGGAGCAGGAGGGCAGCGCATATTTTAGGAGTCACCACCATATTTTTGACAGACGGAAGATAATAGTCCTAGTGTTACCTCTTTAGATTACAAACAGCAAAACAAAATTGAACAAGAGAACATGAACAAACTGAAAACATCAACGGCATGAAAAGCTGAATACTTATGTAAACAACGCATTGATGAAATCATGCAAATACTAATAAAAATGCAATTTAGAACTGCCATGGATACGCTTTACATCATTAATAAACGCACGCTACCGACTGATGGCATAATGACCTCCCCATTGTTTAGGTCCTTCGCTTTTATTGGTCTTAACGACAAGAGCGTTCAGGTACAACTCAACAAGACATCAAGGTCAGGCAGGTATCAAGGTCCCTTCCAAAACGCCACTAATTCCCTCACACATACACGTCTATTAGCACTCGAATACTAGAAAAAAGAAATCCACTCTTGAACTCTTGTCCTTACCCGGGCTAGTTTGGAAAGTAGAAGTCCAAAGCGACTACTTGCAAGAACTTAAAGGTATTTTTAAAGTGTCTTTGGCAGCGCTAAAGCTTCAACCAAAGTTCTCCAACTGCTACGGCCTCTGCACTACACGCAATAATTATAAAGGCAAATTAATGATTTCCTTTAAAGTTCTTAATTCACAAGTTTAATTTCTCAGGCTTATACAAATACACGAAAGTTTCACAATCTTGTCCAAATATTTACTAAATTCTCTGATAGGTTTGCATTCTGAATGGGTAAGAAAAGTCGAAGAGACTCAGGAGCTCCTTTGGCAGCAGTAAGGCTCCAAATGGTACACAGGGAAAATCAATATATTCCTGTAGCAATATAACTCCAAAACTATACACCGAAATACCGGCTACTCTTCGTCAAAATAGAGACAATTCTCTTTTTAACAGCCCCAGTCCCACCTCCTTACTATACTAGACAACTAGCAATGTCTAAGTACAAACAATCCTCTTCACGACATTATGGTGACCATGGCCGTACCAAATCAGTGTTGATATGCGCTACGTCGATACAGAAAACATTTCGACAAACAAGTAGTACCGTACCGTATACAAGGGCGCCTAATGTTTGGCTCGACGTGCATAAATAAATAGATATTTTCTTCAGAAAATCATAAATGATAAGTTCGGAAGATAGTAAAGAGACCGACAATTTTGGTTCAACAGGGAGTCGAAATGCGCGTCCTGGGTACGAATCCTGGAGGTGGCACGTTTCCCTGTTCCCTATCATTTTTCATACTAAATAAAGATATAGATACATACTGGTCAAATTCTTCTCTCGGTCTGTCCTGTGATGATGCATCATAGGAGGGTGGCGGTGGTGCAATAGCAACTAAATACACGAATGAAAATGAAATAAATAATTACAATTAAATCTTATAATGACTTTCTTACTTGTCGGACAATTACTTTTGTTGTAAATGCACCTCTAAAAAATTACAAATGTCCTGAGGATGCATTGCCGACTCATAAAATAGGCAATCTACTTGATGCACTTCCGAAGCCACTTGCTAATGACAACAACAAAAAACAAGTTTCGGAAGGTAGGGTGACGTCCTGCAGTCACCTTAAAGCAATGTTGCAAACGAAATTGGTTGGGTTTCAGAAGCTGTGTTAGTAATATCACGGAATAGAGAACAGTGGCCTTTTCCGCTATTATTAATTTCTTTGCGCTTGCGTGAAAAGACACCTTGTAAACAAAGCTTATGCATATTCACTATTTTTATAATACAAGCTGATTCCACTGATCTCTTAAAAAAGACGGGATCGAGCTTCCCACTCCTTCCAACTGCGAGAGTGGTCACGAGAACTGGCATCCATTAGTAGAAATAGAGCGGAAAGGTCCGCTATCTTAAGTAACAGTGTTCATAAGCTTTGGTTGATGGGGACTGAAAGAAAGACAAACGACTGACCTGACTTTGAGACGGAAGATGTTCGATCCAGTGTTTTTTAGATATCAGTGGCTGACTCCTACAGAATTCGTTGCTATAACAACCGATACCCCAATTTCGCTGTTTAACTCGCCGCAATCCAGCTTAATATCAATATTTTGCAAGGTGCAAATGAGGTTCAAGTGGTCAAAACAAATGCAGATGGACCAAACACCGGTAGAGAGCTGAAATACACGGTCGAAGCAAAGCTAGTTAAAGGTGACCAACGGAGTAGTAACATCACTAAACAGCTGAGAGGTTTACATGACGTGTATGGTACACAAGATATTTTCAATGAAATAACTATCAACAAAATGCGAAAGTAAGATAACTAAACTAATGCTCCATATCCTTCTTAGTAGCATGTTCACCTCTTTGTTATTATTGGTAAATATATAAGTCGACCTTACTTGTATCAATGTCTAACTTATAGGTCGACCCATTCCAGAAGTGTCTGATCTTGTTTGATGACATGAAGATAAGTACACTGAGCTGACTTCATCACATCCTGTGATGTACAGAAAAAGGGTACCTGTACTGCTAGATGTCACTAAGCAACACCCCCGTGGCTGACCTCGTTTCAGCAGGGGGGTGGGGGTAAATTTTGGAACAAATATCATTGACTGGGGCTAGGCCGAAACGACCTAAAAAAAATCCGTGGGCTACTCAGATTCAACAGCGATCCAATCAAAACAAACACAGGGAGTCAGTAGCAGGTTATCAAAGTTGGCTGCCGATTAAATGCAAAGAACATTTCTACACAAATTGTCCACCACTCCTAAACTTTACAAATGTTTTTAAAGAAAAAATAATTGTCTTGCTTTCCTAGGAGGGAGGGGCTATGTGACATTAGGAAAATCTTCCAGAAGAGGCTCCGCCCCTCCTAGCCCACCCTCCACTATGGACCTGCTATGCAATGCATGTACATTTCTGCAATAAAGCTGTCAGGTAACATCGTAAAATCATCTAAAAAGGCATCATTAGGATGATCCAATTGTCAAATATAAGATACCCCATACAAATACAAGCAAGAGCAGAAGCTAGATCAGAAAGTTAGAACTTCGGTGTTTGCTGCAAGACGAAGTACCTTGTACACCTGGCCACAGATAACCTTCTTTATATGTACCACCCTGTTTAGCCTAGCTGCAACACAACAGTCCTCAAAATTGTCAAATCAAGGAAAGAAGCTATGGTGTTCTCCTACGGGGATAGATCACATAACCCAAGGATAGAAGCAGATCTGGCTAAAGTTGATGTTGGCAAAATTTCTATTTTGGGATGGATGTGGAGAATTAGCTATTTCTTATTCACTTACCTGGAGAGAATCCCAATGTACCCTCATATCCTGCAACTTTATCAAAATCCATTTGTGGTGCTGATGGAGGAGCCTGAGATCCTGGAGGCATTGCTGTCAAGACGCAAAAGATATAAACAATAACAAAATAAGTAATACCATGATATAAATCTTTCTGATTCATTTTTATAGAAAAATTGACTTACCTTATTCATCAAATACATTTTGCTATAGTTGGCTTGAGCAACTGCGCAGTGTTGGGCCTTGCAAAAACAAGGACAAACTCAGTGGATCTACGCATGGATCTACAACCTGCTTCCAACTAAGTAGACTGGGTGATCTCCCACAAACATATGCCATAGATAAAATGATAGTAGCAAAACAGAGTTGCATACAACTAAAACAACCCCAGTATTGTCTATAGAGAGTTGTAGATTTTGATAGCACAGTCAAATGAATGAAAGACCATTTAACAACAGAATTACATTACAGCTGTCTATCTAACCATCACCATGGTATTGATACTAACATACGCTTGCCGACACCAAACAACCTAGAACTACCAAAAAAGGAAACATCAATAGTTCTAACCTTGTCCTGGTCCAGGTGGTGGCATACCTTGTCCCGGCGGTGGCATACCTTGTCCTGGTGGTGGCATACCTTGTCCTGGCGGAGGATACTGACCTTGTGGAGGATACTGTCCCTGTGGTGGGTATTGCCCTGGTGGAGGATATTGTCCTGGCCCCATATTATATCCTGGTGCTGCCATCTGATTAGAAAAAGATATGGTCAGTACAAAAGCTTCCTTTCACTTAAATGAATATGTTACTGAAGAGTGGCTCCCTGTAGAAAAAGCAGTCTTGATCAACACTGCTTATGACATTCCAGTGTAAGTGCAATAGGAAGCAGAAATAATTGTGCACATATAGTAGTATATCAACAACAAAGATGGCCCTGCTTAACTGGCAAGGCAGTTGATGGGGAGCTCTCCCGTCATTAGGACAAAAACCTCATGAATACTGTTAGTTATGTGGCTCAAGCCCCCAATTGGGGAAAAATTGAAACATTAACCTAACTGAGGGCATGGTCATCCTCCATCTACCCCATACACCACTGCTTCATGCTTTATCCAAATAATTATAGACTGTTATGATGATCACAACACCAAAAAAAAAGCTACACTTTCCCTGCAAGGTAATTGCTTTTAAAAGATAAAGCTTTTGAACAGTAAAATCATGTAATATAGCTATATATCATAAAATATATAGTCATAAAATAGGAAAGCCAAATAAGAAGCCAAGGAGACTATGAAAAAGAGACAAAATCAATGCCATGAAGACAAATGCCTCCATAAAAAACAAAATTAAAGAGCAGTGTTATGGTTTACATGGAATAAGCAGAGAGTGAAAAAGAATTGCAATAACAGCTTCAAAATCAAATTCAACATCAGATTTCTCTTTCAAATGAGATAGTCACTAGGTGAAGCCATAGTGTGTATACACAATACCCTAACAAAAAGTCCTGATCAAAAAAGACAAGTTATTAGCAAACTCATAGGGGTCTGAATCAAAATGGGTTCGTTCCTGATGTTTTTTAAGTTTTCTTGAAATTTTCACTGCTTCTGCAGCTTATTTAAAGAATGCATTTCTGAAAATTTCAGTAAAAATGACGTTTCATTAGCCTATCTTTAGTTATCTGCAGCTAAAAATTGAGTAGAACACAAAATTTTCAAAGTGTTTGTCATTTTGTCTTAATGTTTTAGTCACAGGAACCTTTCAAGGTATATTTTGAAATTGAAACAGTGAAGCCATCAAACTGCTTGGTTCTTGAGTTCAACAGGCCCCCAAATGTGAAAATGTCAAGTTTCATCTTTAGATCCTCCAAAATTTGACTTTTATCAATATTTTAAATGTCCTAATATCAGACATGATGGGCACAAATCTCCTGTTTTAGTTTGGATCTATCTACCTTATCAAGAACGTTGAACCGAATATACTGATGATGATGAAGAAGATGAAGATATTGTAAAAGAACACTGCAGATGTATGTAAATCTGTTGTCATGGGCTCATAAACTTTGGGGCAGATGAATCTGAAATTTTCCATAAAATTAAGAAACTTTTAAAGCCATAAAATTGGTATTTCCTTGATTATTTTGACTGGGATTTTCAGAAATGCCATCTTTTAAGAAGCAGTACAAGTGGTGAAAATTTCAAGAAAGTTGAATACATGAGGACAGACCCATGTTGAATCTGAAAGTAATAGTCCATAACTACATTGAAATCAGTAAGTAAAAAGCCTCTTTTCACATATGTAGTTAAAAACTCAGTGCTAAAAAGCCAAGTCTTAATCAAGAATCCAAAAATAAGATTCTAGCATTTTGCCAGAGACCTAATATAAGTCGCTGCAAACTAAGTGAACAACTCACTGAGTGCTGTTGACTGGATTTAGTAATGTAAGCAAGTAAAACATGTAGCTTTGATGCCATGATATATCTGACATAAAAGCCAGAGATACTGATGACAGCTCCTGCACTCCAGTAATAATAAAGTTTCATCATGATTCAAAGGTTGGCAAAGATCAGCTGTTACTACAATGTCACTCTAATAACAAAATGCACTCAGAAATGTTAAAAAGCAGCACAAACACAGATGAAAGTACTATTATCAACAATTGTAGATGAGCTCATCTCATATGAGAAGCATAGCATAACTAAAACGATAGAAACCAACTGACTGCAAGAATTGAGGAGTTAGCCCTACTGACGCATGTGGGAGACATAGTGTTTGTATCATTCAACATCTGTTTACAAACTTTGTTTTTTCTGTTGGAGGATAAAGTGTCAACAATCAAAAACATTATAGGTTATGATCTTTCTAAAGTTTGCAAGTCATGTAATATTTCCACAACAACATCATTAGCTCCACAGAAATTGAGTATTCTCTTTTCATTTAAGGCATTCTGCCCCTGATGTGAGTACTAAATACATGCTCAGATGACCTTGACCAGAAAACCTTAGCACAATAGAAAACCTAAAAGATTTATAATTTCTAGCGCACTCATACCTAAATGAACTTCCTCACATAGATGAATCATTCAATGCAGTTTCCAATCAGAAAATAAGAGTCAGTAGTTAGTCTCTCTAGCAACCCTGAAAACTGCATTTTTTCACAAACTACATCTACCTGAACAACCTACTGAAAAAGTTTCTGAAAATCCAATAACCATGAATATCACCTAAGATGATTTGACAGAATCGCACCAAAAGGGTCTAAAGTTTTGCCAATGGGAAAAAAACATTTTCGTTATGACCCATATTCTATATCGTGTATTTGTTTGTAACAAATTTCTGCTACAATAAATCAAAATAATAAAGTGGTAGTTGTAGAAAACACTCAGTGCTGTGTGAATGACACATTGTCAAAATGAATTTGTAAGCATTTTCACTCAAAACTGTGAATAAAATATAAGTCAACAGAAAGTTCATGTCTCTTATCCAAGGCAAATATATAGTCAAAATAACTCTAGGGTGAGATGTAAATCTAAAACAGTATTACTATCGGTATTACTCCTAAATCAACCTATGCAGGGCCTGTGCAACTCTTTTAATGTTATGGGGCATATCTCACCTGGAAGAAAAGCCACTGGCCAAAAGTTTGTGAGTGTTGGTGATACTAAAAAGAAAGCTATTTCATCTGCTGAAGATCAAATAATCAGTCTTGGAAATGACAATGAAAGAAGAATATCAGTAATGTAGCATTCTATTGTGGTAAATGTGGGGATGTGTGACTCTACCTGTGGCTATCACTCTCTATCAGATATCGGACAGTTACAAGGATTCTGGCAACTGCACTGATGTGAGGTAGCTTAAGTCACTCCCAAACATTGCACCCATCATATTGCCAAGAGAATGTGTGAAGAACTAGGTACTATATCTATCTAGTAGATTCAATGGGCCAAATAGAGATGTTAAATAAGCAGTATTGCATACATTATTCCATTTTAAACCTGAACCTCAAGCCTAAAGCTAAACTTGTGTGATGTATATCAAATGATTTCCAATTCATAAGGGGAATCAAATGAGCAGCAGCTATGAAACACAGACAGATCTATTTATTAGTAGGGTAGTTGAATCTCTTATGGACTCTTGCTTTAAATAGTAAAATAATCTGTGAATGAGCAATACATTTATTTCAATGTAAGCTTTGCTTTGTATTAGATACTCTTGTATTCAGTTCTTTGTAACATAACAGATCAAGCTACCATTTGAGGTAACTTTGTTATCCTATTTCATCCTTTTCAATGCACTGGCTGCAAATAAGGATATATACTTTCGATTACACAATATGTGGTGGAAACTCCTTCTGTTGATGGATGATGTTTGCTTATCTATGGATATCCTGAAATTTTACTTTTGGGTCTTGATGTGAATCACAACATAATTGCACGCCCATCAATCCCTAAGTATCTTAAATGTCTATCACTCTTTTCATGACATAAGAATGGTGCTGTAAATAGGGATCAAATAACCTTACCATGTGTTTCCTTTGCATACTTAGTAGATATAGCATAGCATTTGTATAGCATTCTCAAAACCCACATACACTTAAAATATGAGATGTTTTCAGGGACTTAGTACCCACACATGAATGGCATATGATGTGATCTAAATCCTCAACATTTATCTTTTTGATTAGGAGACGTATTTGCTCTGTTCACTCCTTATAAACTCAGGCACACAACACATGTATTCATCTTACTCTTTGAATCTACTCGGAAAAAAGCAAGATAATTCATGCCTCCCTGAGCATATTTGATTAGCTCTTGTCTGCGTAAATCAATCTAGAAGTAGACATTGCATCAGGGTGACTAAACATATAACATACAGACCGTAGATTAATTTAATTGCAGATAAATCTACAATAAGGTAACAGGCATAGCACACCATCACTCTGCCTTCATACGTATCTGGCCCCTGGCTAACAAAAATACAAAGTTGCAGTGGCTGAGAACTAAAACAATTGTACTTTCTCGGATTTCTCCTATTTTGGGAAGAGAGTGTCACTCCTGCAATTAAAGAGTCGGTCAGGGACAGGACGTTGTCAACGCGGTCTCCCTAGATGGGCACCATATGGGTTTTCAAAGTTTATGTGAAATTCAAGATCACCAAAATTGTTTTTCCTATTGGCATAAGAGCTCTTACTTTTTACAGTTGATGTAAAAAGCTGTTTAGTAATCGATAAAGCAATGCAAGGAGTGTATCGGTAGTAATTTGGTAAAGTTCTGTAAGCAATAATTGGTCGATCGGTCGTCTTGAGTAATCCTTTCAAATGCACAGCACACACCCTTCGTAACAGATTTACAGTAATAAATGCTAACCTATTCATTCGAGCCATTAGTCGGCTTCGACTGAAAGCAATGTACGGAATTTAATGCTCTGATCAGGGTATGAAATCTCCCCATGACTTGGTAAAGAGACTTACTTCCAATAGCTGTGTTCCGCATTATCCTCATGAGAATCAAAAAACCCAGAATTTTACTTCCGTTTCCACAGTGACGAGGGCGTGCACTTAAATCCACAAAAAGCACGTGTCACATGCGGTCGAAAAGTACACCACTGACATTCCCAAACAACTGAAAAAATCAGTAGTTTACAGAAGCCTTTTGGGGTTTAAATCTATGTATGTACCTATAGTCTTGAGCTCTGAAAGTAAAAGCGAAATCACAACAAACCTCTTCCAAAACAATTCTCACAACCAGGCATACCAAACACTCCATGGACCGAATCTAACTATGCATATGAACTTTTTGTAGTTTGTACTGGTCTAGACTAGACAATCCGTGCTGGACAAGGATATTATATTGGAAACGTCAGCACATTGTCTTACATCTCTAAGTATTGTATGTTACCTCTGATTTCTGTTTTTAACTTGTCTCACAACTTTAAAACCATAATACTATCTAACGACCAGAACTAGTCACCGTACTGTGTAAATGACGTGAACCTACCGATCCACACGAAAGCCTGCTAATCTAAATCAAGTAATACTATATTATGACATGCGGCCATTTCAAGGACGATTTGTGATACGAACATGAAGTACAGAAACTGACTTACCTCACGAATTTTATACCTTGTGTCCTCTTCTCGTGAACACTCCCAACGTCACACACAACTGGCGATGTAGGCACAGTTTCAAACGTACTGCCTCTTCTGATTTTGTTGATAAAGCAAGATGTTAGACCCAGGCCTTCTACAAGCAAATCTGTGCGGCAAGATCAAGGCAAGGAAGGGAAGAGGTGATGAAATGATGACCACCAGTTTTATGAAGCCCTCAATATATGCGCGTTTGTAGTTTAGAAACAGAGATTCGCCTAGTACATCCAACAAAATCATCTGGTGAACACAGATCTTCCAGGCAAAAGTTTTGGCAAAATTTGAGCAAGACAAAGATTGCTTTTAAAACCCTAACGGTTTGCCCAAAATGGCAACAAACTATGAGGAAATCAAATATCAACAACTTTCGATTTATATTAAAACGTGTTTCTGATTAATGTAACTAACAGCATATCGTAGCTCATATGTCAAATAACAAGATTCAGTTACCGATCAATTTTAAACACTTTCTAACCTTATCTTGGCGTAATCTGACAACTTCTTTTTATTATTTAACATCAACGATCCTTCACCGCGGCAGAGATTGATTCGAAGCTTCCTTCTGTAATCAGCTTCTATCTTTTCAAACCTTCTTCAGTTCATAAAAGCTGATTTTTAACGTTTCTTATCTATTTTCCCTACGGTTTACTTGTTTATATGCATGACATGTATTTCTGAGAATAAGTTTCTCATTGTTCTATAGGAAGCTCATTAACATGGCAATATGGTCATGAGTTCTGGAAATATGGCCATTGCAGATGTCTAGGTTTGTTAGAATCCTATTCTTTGAATGCGTGCGATCTGGACCTTATACCTGGAGTATCTTATACCAGAACGTATGGGTACAAGGGCGTGGCCAGCTTTCTCAAACTGAGGGAAGGGGGTAAAATCGATCAAGAAATCACAACTTGTTTTGCAACGATAAAATCTTGTAAAATTGTAAGCACAATTATGGCTAACTCTAACTAACACTTGAGGAATCTAAACAACTCCATGCCTATGTTCCTCACACTCCCTTCCGATCCAGTTCTCACAATGCTCGTGCCTGGCAGATTTTTGAAAATTACGAGATTGACTATTCCTAGAAGTGTGCATATGTCTTTAGCCCCCTCCCCCGGGTCACGCCACTGTATAGGTAACTTCTGAATGACCATTTAAGCCTATACTTCTTTACATTCAGATACAGCAAATTATCCATTGCAGTTAAGATCCTCAGGAATTGTTTCAATCTGTATCTTTACTCCGGATTCTGTGAACAGCAACCTGTCTAACTGATGCATTAGTCCATCAATATAATTCGCTCTTCTGGCTTGTCATACCGATGTCTAGACTGGTGATCTGTAACCTTTGAATATTCACTGGCAGGTGGTACGTAAACATAGTCACCTCTTATTCACTCAATGACAGAGGAACAATCTTGCCCACAGCTTCTGGTAGATAACTTGCGATTTATTAATCGGAATTGGACAATGCAATGCGGGCGAGATCAATAATAAAAATAGCACACCATTAAAAATTTTGGGTCACGAAAATGAAGTCAAGGCTCCCTGAAATAAGCAATGAGGGAATGAAATATGCATTAGTGAGAACGAGTTTACAAAACTTACCCTCTAGACACATATTCCTGGCGAAGTCAACCGATGTTTGTAAGCATTTGACCACATATCAGTTTGAATCAAGTCACCGAATATACAATTCAGTACTCAAAATCGTAAATGTATGGCATAGCATTATGAACTTGAACTCACAGTTACTACCATTTACTGGCAGTCTACCGATTATTTGCATAAAATGGAGGTATTATCTACCTGAAGATAGTGTTTAAAGATTAGCTTAAAAAAGTTTTCTGAAGGTACAAAGCTCGCTATCTCGCTATTGCCACCACGGTCTGAAACCAGAAGTTTTAAGGCTGTAATAAACTGCGCACTACCACTATCAACAACTGTAAGGATATGTTCTTAAACTGCTTAAATAGAACTGATATTGACAAGTAGGCTTACATATAACGTACCTTAACAATTCTGCATTGTGAAAGAAGCAGATGTGCTACTGCAATAATTTACGAAAATGTATTCAAATTTTTCTGGTGAACCTGATAAGATATGAACCTGATATGATAAGATAAGATTATCATAGATAAAGTAAACTAACCTGTCCAAGCAACTGCTTGCTACTGAAACCTAATGTTGACTTCCCAATCAATAAGACAGTAGAAACATTTACTTCTAGACTTCCATGATACTGCTGCAGATCGTCAAATTCGTACTTTCATGTTATAAAAGGGCAACGATGCTAAATTTGCAGCCAACAAGCATGATTGTGGTGCCTAACAGTGAAATAATCATCACTCCAGGGAGCATTCTTCTTAAAGGTTTGCATTCCTTTGCTAACTTATAGAACAGCTGCAAATGAGAAAATGTCACTTCAGTGAGTGAAAGTGCCAAAAGAGGTTTTTATTATAGAGGGGTAATCACGTTTAATAGCCTGCCTGCATGTTTGAAGACTTATAATTATTACATCCAATTCAAACAAGGACTTAGAGAACATTTTAACTCTTAAA
>JAAAKL020001370.1:0-31379 GCA_010016065.2 Carybdea cf. marsupialis auct. non (Linnaeus, 1758)
AACTTATACCAATTAAATGTATCATGAAAAATGATAAAATTACAAATATCCTGGCATTTGAATGAAAAAATCCGTTGAAGAGTGCCTGAACTGGGCTAAGGCAGCTGAAGATTCCCCTGCTCAGAATTTAGCACTACGCCTTCTGTAATGTTTCTGCAACGTTTCTGTTAATAAAATGGTTTAACTATGCATGTTACTATCGAATTTAATGCAGCAGGATTCTTAGTATGAGTTTAAAAGAACATTTACTTCACATAGCGGTGCATTCCCAGTCCTTGGGTTTCATTTCCACTTTGCCTTAATCTTTTGTTTTAGTACTTGAGAAAAAGCTACATTTGATCAATAGGTTTACTTGCAGAAAAATGGCCTTTTGAGGTTTTCTCACCTTGAACTTATGGATTATAAAGAAATTAGTAGTTACTGAAATTATTTTCGATTAAACCAGCGTATGCATCTACTTGGAAACTCTTTCATCCAAGGGTTACATTATCTGCACAATACAATTGAAATAGCTTTAAATCTAACATAACCAACCTATAAGTGTGAGGAGTATAAGTTCATTCGTCGTCTCCAATCCCTACCTTAATAAGACACAATTTCTATGATCCTACCTAAGATGGCAGTGGTGTTTATTCAATATAAAATGCAAAAATGTAACTGTTGTATAATTTTCTAGCCTCGGTATTGGTTGGCAACAATCATGATAGCACACACGCCCAACAGTGACGTGTCTTACTTCGATTATTGGGGTTTGGGAATATAAGCAAGGTTGTACGCCTTACAACTGGCAATTATTAATGACTCTTTCCTAAGACTAACAATTTTTTGGTACCCAATCCCTCTCTGTAGAGGCAAGCATTTAGGATGTTTGCCATTTGCATAGAATATCTACAATATATACAGAAGGATTCATGTCATCAGTTACAATATACAAGATGCCTTCAAATAACTTGGTAAGTCAAGTATACTCCCCGTAGTCAAATGCGTAAAATATCTTAACTTATCCAACAACAATAGAGCTAATAGTAGATTATCTCTTCATAAGTACAATATCATTTAACTAGAGACCCACGTTATCACAATAAACGTATTGCAACGATCAGGAAAACGCAGGGACGTAGGAAACATCTCAAACTTGGGAGAGGGGGTGGGGGCACCACAGTCAAAGTGCACTGTTTATCACTAACAGAACACTATGCTACATTTTGGATTTAAGACTTGATAAAAGAACTCTTTTTACTCATTGTAAAGTCTTGGGGGGCACGTGCGCTCAGTGCTCCCCGGTTCCTACGTCCCTGGGAAAACGTCACCTGTTATGGTGACCGACATGAGTGCTCAGAACTGTTTGTAACGCAACATAGTTCTTCGTCAGATGTACTACGTGATAGATTCATTTGAAGACTTGGAAATTGATATGTGTATTTATTGAAACTCTTTTTAGCCCGCGGGTCGTCCTTGGAGTGATCCTTAGATGAAAGCTTTCCAAGAATACTTTCTTCAAAAGGGTCGGGATCGTCCAAAATTACTCCTCTCTTATCACTTCTGTAGGAACAAGAAAGTTGAGAAAAAGTATTTATTATTTTTGAGTTGAAAGTGTAGTTCTACTAAATTTGATTACAAAAGTCAAGATTTGGTATATTCTATCCGTCTGTTTTCAGTCTGTATGCGAGCCTGTACGTCTACCGGGCTGTTTCTTTCCTATTTACCTAGGTATGTATGAATGTATGTATACATGCATGCATGTATGCATTTTTGTATCTATCTATCTATTTATATATTTACCACATTAACTCTTACTTGTTCTAATGCATGAAAGAAGTAACGAGGATTCAAATTACAAAATACTGTTATAAATAAAAAATAACATTTTCCTGAAAAATAAATTCTCAAACCACTAGCAACATGTATCATGTTCTGTCAAATATTCAACAAGTTGTTTTGCAGTTAAAATGAGTGAGATTCTTAATCTAACTATAGAATACTATAGTTTAGTTACAATTTCTGTCATATGCTGCGTAGAACAGTAGGGGCTTTCAATCTCTAAGCACTCTCAAGATGTTTTCCAGGAATGAGAAGAATAGCTTCGTTTGCGTACTCATTTCATCTTTTTAAAGTGTTGAAAAACTTCTGTTTAACATCTGTATCGCCAATTTGAAATATAATTAGGGATCAGTATCCCACGTACAAGACAATTTAGAGCATTTAAACATCCATTCCTAAGTCATAGTAGGTTGTGTTTAGCATACTTATCTAGTTTTAGATATAGTTGGGTTTTCAAGTTCTAAAATTTTAGTAAATCGATAATTAATAACTAAATGTTTCAATAATATACAGTTTCATTTATGACATTGAAATTAGCAAAAATCGCTTCTTCTTTTTCTCAGAAAATTGACATGTATAAGACGATGGAAAAATGGCAGTAAAGACAACGTTTACACTCTACCAATTAAAGTTGCTGAATAATGTTCCTTGATTTCCTAGATCCGCGATGTCTGTCCTGGTATTGTTTTAAAATCTATGAACTTGTTCTGTATTAAGGCTTCTGTCAGTTTTACAGTCTTCTGTTCTTAAGATTTTAAGGCTATCCTATTGCGGAGTTTTAGGAAGGTTTCTATTCGACCGCCCCCTCCTGATACTGGTTCATCATGCCACAGTTCATACTAAACAGGCAAAATACGAACAGTTGTACTTTGTATTGACCAAAGCAGCGGGGTAAGCGTAATTATGAAGATATCTGCATGTTTGCCCCATATCTGCGGTGAAAATGTAAGATACCAAAGATTTTCAAAAATCGCGTTGGCGAAACTAAAAATATATTTCCTTCTACGAAATACTTGATGTTCTCATTCTCAGGCCAATAACAAACATTTGAAATAAGAAACAATTTGTTATGACCTTGTAACGCCCGGCTAAAAGTTGACGTGTGAAGAGAGGGTAGGAGTCAACGGAGGCCTTGCAGCAAAGGACCCCGTATTTCATCTTATATCAACTTAACGCTATGCATTTCATTCCTCCTTTTCATCATTTTTTAACAATACGTTACCCCTTTTTCACACATTCCCTACCCTAGATCTTTCGTCACTTTTGAAATCCTCCCTTTCACATAGCTTCTTCTACTCAAATAATCATTATCCATGTGAGGATGGTCAACATTAGATAAAATTGTAAATAACCATCCTATTTTAAGACTTCTTTATTAACAACAGTTTAAGGGAAAATTATAATAGATAGGCCAAGTCATGTTCAGTTTATACATTATGATCAATATGAATTAAGGGGCGTACAGGGGATGTGGGGAGCTAGCGAGAAGCAGCTCCTCTTCGGTTTCACCTGAAATGCCTGGCGGATGATGATTCTGATGGCACAGGTGCTTCTAGTCATATCTGCTACAGAGCTTTTTCAAACTATATATTTTACCTAAACAGACAACTTTAGGAACAAATTTAAATTCAACGTTGCTTTTGCCATGAAAAAGATATTCAAGAGTATCAAAGATCAGTTTTATCAACTCAGAGAGTGTTATTTATCTTACCTATGTTTTGCTGCTGCTGCTCTGTCCCTCTGCCTCCTATTTTTGAACCAGTTACCAACCTGTGTTGCTGTTAATCCTGTTGCATCAGCCAGATCTCTTTTCTTCGTCGGGCTAGGATATGGATCCTGCAGATAAAGTTCTCGCAGTAGCTTTCGTGTCCTCTCCTTAAAGCAATGCGTCTTCTGCTCGCCATCCCAGATGGTTCTAGGCATTGGAAAACGTTTCCTGACTCTGTACTTGTCAACTGGCCCTAGCGGTCTCCCACGTAATCTCTCTGCTTCCCTATAGTGTGCTTCAAGCCAAAGAGACTGAAGTTTTGGATGGGATTCTCGACTGAACCAGAAATTCTCAATTATGTGGTACAGATCTCTGTATTGTGATGTATGAAATGCTACCAAAGCTCTGGCTCTCATGATATTCTCATTGCTACTTAAAATCTTACAGACTTGAGATGACGTAGGTAATGACCATAAAAAACGAGCTAGCCTTTCAATATCACCACACTCCTCCAATGTTTTGCAAACGCATGCTATTTGACATGCTGAAAAAGGAAGGTCAGACATAGGAGTCACTCCATGATGTTGATGATGAAGATGTGGTAATGTTTGGAACATTTCTGCTTTATAGATCAGCCTGGATATTAGATGGAGCTCCTAGAAACGAGCAGATGAAATAAGAACTAATGAATGCGATTAGAAAACTGCTCAAAACTGGGAATGATTAGAATATTTACAGGGTAAAGCATTCTAAAATCCATTAACTACTTTACGTATATTTGTAAAAAGACGTTAGTACAATACAATTCGATTTTGGTGCAAATTTTCTGCCTGTACAACTTGATTAAAATACTTCATTCAGATTCATGACCTTTAGAATGCTTTTCTTTTCTTACCACGCCTACTCTGTTGGACATCAGAAGATTCATAAGTTATAAAAGTATAATATCGATGCAAGAAACTCATACAATTATGACCTACGTTTTCAAAGAACGAATACCTGTTTAGAAGTAAGGAACGCCTATTTTTAAAAGTTACGTACCTAGTTTAAAATCCATATGAATCGCAAACTTTAGAAAATATTAGGAAATAATAACTTGGTTACAAACTACAACACACGTATCACTTTGGTGATACCAAATATATGTTTATCATTGCTATTGATATTTGTTCCATAGTTATAAATAGTACCATTACTGTCTATTCCGTTAGTGACAAGTGAATTTCTGTAGTACTTTATATCTGCAGTATTCTGTCGTAAACTTGTCTTTAGTTATCAAGCGTCTCGGGAATCATATTAACGTATTAAACGATCATCTGTGACCGTAGTACTAGAACCCAAATTCAAGGGATCAGAGACTAAATACTCCAAGCCATGAAAGACCTGTTAAGGGATCCTTAATATGCCTAATAATGCAGTTTTCAGCATTTTTTAAGATTTTGTTTTCTATACAAGTTTCTTGACTTGCGTATTTCAAGCCAAAGTTTTCCATTGTTCTGCTCCAAGACCAAAACATATACATATTCTTTTGATTCTGTAAAACAAAATTTCAATTTTATAAAAGCAATTTAGGAAAATATGTTACAGTTGAGTAATATGAAAGAATAGGCAAAGACATTTCACCGAATCAACAAAGACACCTATCCCCAAACTTGAAAGCATCTTCGAATTGTTTAAAAATATATTGGGATCTAGTAGATTTTATTCTGGCTAATTTATCACATTCATTATATGAAATAACAAAACTGTTAAACTTTGTAAAAGTATTCATGTCAATTTTTTAACATATCTTAATCAAATTATCATTTTTTTAAAGGTTTTCCTACGTTAGAGATTTCTGATGTGCCTTGTTGAAAAAAACACGTTTGTATCATAGATTAACAGTATGATATCACATGTTCAAAGACTTCGCATTCCCTCAGAAACATTGAATTAGATAGAAGATAAAGCCATTTCCATAAACATAAGATATCATAAGTTAAGATAAACAACTTGGTATCAATAGATATCAATAGTCTTAAAAAGTATAATAGTACAGATGCAAATTTCTGTTATTCCGTGGTCTCTTCTAGACTTCATGCAGGTGATCAACTACGTTCCTCTTACCTCGCAAATCCACGTCTCTTACCAAATCCATCAAAAGCAATGAGCATCCTTAGATCAACTTAAACTTCAATAAGATCTACTTTCAAGCAAGAAACATGAAACTCTTAACCATTTTCAATTGTCTTTCAAACTTCGCATTCGTTGAGAATAAGAAAAGTGTAATTGGGATTGAAATCAGTTGTTTCAAGCGTGGTTATTGTTTATGAAAAACAACCTTTCTTCGCCAGACGCCGTTGTATCTCTTCGAGAAAAAGGATTCTTATTCTAAACAAAGAGTTCAGCTTAAATACTTATGTCACGTGATTTGTGACATGTTATTGTCAATCTCTTTTGATCAATATTATCAATGAGGCCAAGTAGATTTGCTTTTCATTGGAGAGCAATAAGATAGTCTTGACGTTTTGGAATGTATGCAAGTTTAAGTTCAAAGTAATTTTCTTGAAAATTTAATCTTGTAAATAGAATGTGAGGATCATTGTGGTGCATATACATATGTATAAATATATATATGTACATGTATACAAATATTTCTAGACATTGTTCTGTACAGCTTTGGATCATCAATGAAACCGTTCTAAAGTGTATGTCTACTGCTCAAGCTTCACAACATAAAATAGTCACAAATAAATATTCAAAATACGTGTAAACATGTTACGTTATTTTTAGACGGCACCAAAACTACGAAAATAACTAAATTCAGTTACGTTAGCCAGTATGCCTCTTATCGGTTTTTCTTCCCTCAAGTTCAAGTCATATTTACCCAGGATGTAATGTTAAAAATAGATGCATATATTTATGCACTATAAGGAATTTCAAATGAACGGAAGACCGCCAGAGAGACAGATGGAACAACAGATAGAAAGAGAAAGAGAGAGAGAGAGAGAGATAAACATATTAATAAACATTTATAAAGAAGATTGATCAAATCTTGTAACTTGTGGGGGCATTTTTTGGCAGAAGAATTCTATGAAACGTTTATAAACGACGACCTTCGTCACTGTCTTGACAACTCTTGTTACTGTAATAATAATAAAAGTATACCTGAATGATAGTTTATATAAAAACACGTACCTATATAAGGCTGTATAGACGTGGTTTGTGTAATTTATACTCCTGATATAAAATTACTAACATCCAGTGAAACATATATATTTACGTTCGACATCACATACATCGTTTTCAAAGCGAGATTTGCAAATGGTTTCAAACTTTCGAATGCGGTTTGTCCGCACTTGATCACTGAAATACCCTCCTTTCACAGCCACGCTACGAATTGATCAGCACAAAGGCAACTTAGCCGTTAATACTGAGGTCTTTTCAACTTTGATGTTATTGTTAGAAGCATCTGTACCGTGAAAGGGTAATTTGCCAGATTTCTTTAGTAGAACAAATCAGATTAAGGACTCGAAAAGTCAGTAGGAGGAGCTAAGTGTATATCAACTTAAAACCAAGAAAGATTATTCACCTTTCTACCACACAAGGAATTACATTCTTGAAGAATTGTATCTTTGATGACACATATGGCTGCTGGTTATAGTTGACATCCTTACCACCGTTTATCATGCTAAGATAAACAAAACTTTTCATTGACAACTAGCTGGAGAAGGCACAATGAAAGGGATTCCACAAATCTCCAATCTACTTAAGGGATTTAGCAGTTAAATTTTCTCTGATTATCACAAAACATATTAAAAAGGAAGGATAAGCCCTGACTCTCACAGCTCGTGGATTAAATTGGTCAAATGGATTCATTTGCGTTGTTTGATAATTACGCAAAATCTAGAAAAAATCTCTCACAAAGTAAACTTACAGACGTTTGGCTCGTATACTTTACTTGATCTTTAAGCTTTATCGCAATGTTGAAGATCATGTATGGGAGGTTTTAAATGACACTATCTACACCTTTCCAGCTTATTAAATTACTCAGTTCTTCTTTCCGTAATTTTCACTACATTGAACGTTTTTGACACGTTTTGGTGATCAAAGTATCTAGATTTACTTCACTCATTTAAACCCTAACTTTTTCTGAGACGGAAAATGTGTCATCCCAGAGATGTAATTGCAATCCACGTAAACAGTATCAGCAAATGAACGTATAACTTTTCAGGATGTTATCGAGAGACAAGTTCGCTAGGTGCTAGTTTTCATTTCATTGCTTAACCGAGACGAAACCAGTCCCTTTCAAATACGCTCAATATTTCAAGGTTTGTCAACATAATGTTTCATGGAGATGTGCCTCTATATGAAACAGATCCTCCACACACAGTGGATTATGCTTCATAACTGTTTAAAACATCGGTTCAATCATATCGTTGACACGTTGAAGTCCTGAGAAGAAGTAGGGAGAACATATTCACAGCCTGTCTATAACTTTTATTTGTTGCCATGCAATATGTGTTTACTTCGGAAAGAATGATCACTAGAATGTAAAAACAGAAAGTAACAATCCCAAATATATTGCCATCCTCTTGAATGATAGCATGCAAATCGACCTTTCTAGTGCAGCAACGTCTGAATCGCTTTCCGGCATTCCACTAATCAGTTTATTGGCTCAATATCCAACCTCTCACAAACACATATTAAAGGCAAAAAAGTGTTATCTTCGTTTGAAGGATAAAAGTGCATTAGCAGTGCTCTCTTATAAGTCTCTCTATGGAGTATTGAAATAAAATTCATAATTGTAACAGAAGCTAGATTGTTATTTATGAAATTACGTTCAGAATATCTTAGATATTAGAGAAGATACCGTTTGAAATGTTACTTCTGAAGAGATACTGGAGAAACATGAAACATTATGTCTTCGCTTGGGTATGATTTCACTTTTTCTACGCAATTTAAAGACCATACTCTCAGCGCTGACTTGACCATGGATTGATTGCTGAGTCCAACAATTTGTGCAAAACTGATCAAATGTTAGGAGATTTATGTGAAGTGGAAAGAGACACTAGAGAAATGCTAAAAGATATGTCACCACTAGGGATTGATTTCATATTCCTCCAGTAGATCTTTAGACCTTTACTTCCTAACCTTTGCACAATTGTTGGACTCGTCAATCCCTCGATGTCCAAGTCAATGCTGAGAGTCCGGCCTTCGAATTGCGTAGACCTGGATCTCGATGTTCACTGTCAAGTAACATGGAGCCAATTTGGTGATTGGAGAGAAGTGAAGCAATTTATTATCGAGATTCCATAGCTTAATTGGCAAAACAACAAGTCGCGATTGCATGTTTCCCGTTGGTAACATATTTTAACTGTTAAGTAGTGTCTCTTCAGACTTAATTTATTAGGGTAGTCACTTAAAAACTCATTCTTTTTAAAGCTGATAGGACACGTATGGTAAAATTCAAATATCTAAGTAGCTCTGACTCAAAGCGATACTTGTGTACTTCTTTTGATTCTAATCCAGAGCGTGACAATCATACGATATCGATTTATGACCCCCGACGTCACTCTTCTATTGATTACAAACACTTCAAACATTTATCTACTATTTTGAATATTCTTTCTTTACATTCTTGTTGACTTAAGTTTTGTATCTCGAAGTATTTTGTTCTCAGTAAGAAGATCTAGTTGATTGGCGATAAGGTGGGCCATGTCCAGCCAGTTAAAATGATTACTGCTGTTACTTCCTTATGAATTAACACTATTGAACTTATTCCTACCTTTCTTCTACCCTGAGATGATTATTCTATACTTTGGGTTACATTTAATTGCTTTTTCAGGGCACACGAGTGCCCTAGATCTATAAGATATTTAAAATATCGTATTATTTACCTTCTCAAAGGTAAAATGTACCATTGTGCCTGTAAAGTTTCATGTACTCAGATTTTACCATACAAAAATTGAATATCTTGAGTTACCCGAACAGTTATAGCTCAATCTATAGACATTCCATACCAATTTGCTCAATATTTGAATAACCATGGATGATCTTTTATTCATTTTCCGTACCTCATAAAGAATAACCGTACGCCCTTGATATGACACAGTCGACACTGAACAAAACAAGATATGACACTTACAGGTACGTACTCGTAAAAGTAAGTGACTTTATATCAAGTTTTAATTTGACGCGATAATAAAAATCAAGATGCGAGAAGCTGTATTATGGTCAAAAAATGACATGAGACAAACTGTCAAAGCAATTTTAATAGTGACTGCATAAAAAAAATATTTTTATTGTGAAATAAGAAGTTGGGACGTTTATTTTATTCAGAATTATATAGAAAACTAGGTTCGATAATCTAGGTTCGAGTAAACGACTTTTGAATAATTTGAGAGCGTACTATAGGCCTACCAAGCATAATAGCATCGCAAGGGTTGCCTTTTACTACGTTACACCAAGGCTAATGGTAAGAAAGAAGAAAAGCGAGCAAAATTACTGTCTTATAAAAGCCTATAGTTTCATAACAGAATGTGCGTGAATATTTTTTTGGTAAAGAGAATACGAATGAACTTGATAGCCATGTTCATTTTTTTCAATATTAATAAATTTTTGTATTGGGATTACCTGTCATGATTTGAATAACGCAATAATTGAAGTTAGAATCATCAGTTTCTTAACGAATATTCATCCCAAATGCAAAAAGAGCAAAAATAATCTTTATTGGAAGAAGGAATATTTTCTGCTGGTAGCCAATACCCGTGCCTTTGACTATACATTTCAAGGAATTGTAAAGTTTTGTACAGGCCCTGTTTATATATATATATATAAACAAAATGTACTGAATTTGAAAATTAATCAGCATTGAACCCGGTTGGAAGACATTGCCAATTTCTTTTATCTTTGATGCATTATCTGTTCCGCTTGAAATACATAATATTTCTACCATCCGTATACTAGTCCCAGCTATTTGTATATTAGCTAGGCTTTTCAGAAATCTACTTGCATGATATTCATAGATATGCAAGCCTAAAATTTCCCATTTCGAGGGTGGTTCTGTACATGAATATGGAAGACGTAACTTGCAATACTACAATAGAATATAATTTTGTTTCCCAAACGAAGTTCAAATGTGGGTCCCAATAAGGAGAAGGAGCAAATTGTGCCCGAGGCTAATCATGACACCTTTTACGATCGCTGTCAATAAGTACACTTTCACTTTTTCATCAACAGTGATGATTAGGCAGAAATATATATAATGCATCGGCTCCATCTTTATTTTGTTTAACTGCTTCTTGATAGAAATGTTTTTGACTAAAACACTTCTACAAATGTTCAAATCGGCAGAATATCTTGCTTATTTGATATTAGAAAAAATGACAGAAAACCTGTAGTAGGACTTGAAATTGCTTTAACTAAGTTATGGTTTTGACAAAATGGACATCATTCATTCAAAAATAGTTCTTCAGTTTAGATAAAAATTTCTTTTCCGAAATATGACACTGATTTTTTGCTCTACTAGTTGGCAAACAAGAAATATTGAAAGTCTTAAGCTAGCTTTATATTAGATAGATATGACGTCTTGATCACACTGGTTACGTCACTATACACTATACTGACTATTTAAGGATTTGAACATGAAAATCTTCGTTTTTATAGTTTGTAAAAGTAAAAATTAAAGGTATTTCAACAGCCACAGAACCTGTACATGATAATCTAAGAGAAACATCCATTCAAAGTACACTTTAAACCCTTGGAGAATAGGTTGAACTGCACAAAACGTTTAATAAAACAAATGCGCTGTTTAATTAACAAATCTAAAATTTGTCAGAATTAAAATGAACGTCAAAAGGTGAAAAAGAAATGTGTATTAATCTTTATCTCTTTTAAACGCACGTAACAACAAATCAAAAATCGCAAGAAACGCAGAGCACTTGACCAAGGTGTCATATGTCTAGATTAACAGCAGCCACTCACATTTTGCTATAAATTGCAAGGTACCTTATACTGGTGGAGTTAGGGCACTTTTAATACGATGCAATAATATCTTTTTTGAAGAACAGAAAGATACTCTGTAGACTCACACTATGCTGTAACAGTATGAGACAACCTCAATCAGATAATTTAAGATAACTTTGCTCTGACAGATGTTAAAATATCTCTATCTAGTTTGGCTGCAATAAAAACTAACCTGGTAGATAGTATCAGTGTACACAGTACGTAAAGCCAAATAAGATGGGTTATAAATCAATGGATTTACTTTGTTCCTATTCACATTATTTCTTTGCTTTTAATTGTATCTGTGGGAAGTGCTGGTAACTGACAATCATGGGTAAATTGTAGTCGACCTTACGCTAAGTATAGAGCCCACTGGATAATTCTTTTCTAACAGGTTACTATATAAGATTGATTTTAAATGTCCATTTATAATAGTGCATCTCAATTTCCGCAATGTTGCAAACTGAAAAACACAAGGGGATATGAAATTTATGTTCAATTTGTACTCGTAAAACGAGTTGAAACAAGATGATGCTGGTACTAATGACTTTGCCAGGATTGAAAGATGGGTCTGATTGCTATATTGTTGCTAGAACAAGACATCATTTGCAGTAGTTTGATACTGAAAATCCTGGTCGTATAAGGAAACTTTTGAAGTTCAGATTAGACTATAATTCCTCGAATATGTTTGTTTTGCTTTGAAAAGTTAAATGACCAACTACGTCCTTGTAAAACTTCAGAACAAAGTCGCTCTGTGAAGAGATTCATTTGCTAGAATCGATTCCCTCTCTCTTGTCAAGACGTGATTGATGGTAAATGAACCTCGGAATAATAAAATTGTAGTCTTCTACAGCTTTTGAATTCTTATAATATGCACATTTCACGGCTCATAGATTACATATCTGTGTCTGGACCTTTTTAAATATAAGTTTTGTTATTATCTGCTGCCTGAAATTTTGACCGAGGAAACTAAAGATGGGAAGATTTGTATTTTTCTATTATAATTGTTTAGAAAAATCAGAAGAACTAACTGAGATTCATGCACGTGCAACACATGGTTAAGATACTTAATAAAATTAAACACCAAAGCAAAAAAGGCAACAAGTTAATTTTAAACACTAATATTCTCACCTTCTAATAAATAAAGACAAAATGAGGGAAAGTGCATTGCTATGGGCACGTTGAAAATAATGTTACAGTCAAATTCATGTACTGTTTGTTGCTACAGGTACAGGAATTTGCCTGTGTCTTTGACTTTTATGTCCTTTGAACCTCGATACTAAAAACAAGGGTTATACATGTTAAATAAACTACTTTTTCTTCAGAAATATCATCTACGTCCTATATACGCTACTAGTAAGGTACCGATGCCTTGGCCACACCTAAGATGTAAGCATTGGTAAGATTATATAGAGGAGCCACAACACAAAATTAGGAAAAGCATCGTGCTGTATGAGGGTCAGACATGTAATCAACGTTGTATGAGCACGATGACTCATAACACTTATTGCAGTCATCACAATCGGCAAGTGATGGTCAAACTCTATCACGATGTGTATATGAATACTTACCAATCGACCAACCTTGATTCGTTTACTATAGTAATCACTTAAACTGTAGACTTTAAAGGCAGCCTCTATTAGCTGAGGCTATGCATATTAAACACATATTCCATTCTGTCAGTGAAGTCTCTGCAAGTACTTCTTTTATGAATACTGGGCTTTTCATTGCTTTAAGTGCTTCAAAATGTCTTAGATATTGGCTTGCTAGCAGTGCCGACTAAGAGAATTCTCGACATCTATTCAAGAAATTAGCAGAGCGCAATTAAGCGTAATGGACCTGAATGGATAACAGTAAACCGATATGATTCAAGTCAAAACGCTATCTTACAGAAGTCTGCGTTCCTTGTGCCTCGAGTAAGCACAAGGGGACATTTCATCAAAATTTGTTACATATGAAATATGATTCTTCAATAATTGTGCTTATCGATGTAAAGTATGGCTGTACAAGCACCAACGGCAGTCTAGAAAGATCACATGAACCGATGGTAAATAATAGGGTCTGATTCGCAATCACGGTAACGGCTCCAAAATAAAGATTTGAGTATATGAATACTAGTCAAAACTTATACACAGGTACAGGTCATTAAACAAACTCACCTTATAAATGGAGACGTCTCTGCTGACTCGGTGTTTCTACGATTCGTTCGTGGAAATATCTTAAGAACGGAAAAGCCAAGTTTAGGGCTTTACTGTAATTTAATGCCCTAACATGTCTTGATCAGAACTCATGGATATTTGGTGTGTTCCAGGTGCACTTTGATGCTCTGCTCTTTCCAAGTCTTTTGACAAATTCAAGAATAAATTTGCTTAAGAAGTCATCAACTCCTGCTATGATAATGGAAGTTTGGGTCACGTGACATTATCCAGACTCTTTACTATTTGCAATGCACAAGTTAAGTCTGAATCAGCCACTGTCACCTTAACATTTCAGCGACAGTTGACCATTGAAAGGCATAATACTTCTTCAGATGTTAACACTAGTTTTAATCAGCATAACGAGTGTCTGCAGCCCAAACTGAGTTATGAGACCGTAGCTAGAGATAAGACTAAGAGAAAGCGTTCATGAACTTGACGAGTAACACATGATGAACCGCTGTATATCTCTGATGGCACGGTGAATTTTCCTTTGAATTCGGATCACCTGTATGGGTGAGACTGCCTGATAGTGCTTATCTTATCGGAACGTTTACAAACAAGACTAGCACTGTTCCTGTATATCTTTCATTGTATTTAACACTCTATAGCAATAGAAACTGTACCGATCATACAGTGTCTTGTTTAGCAAAAGTTTATCTACCTTTCCAAGTTATTGAAATGAGGGACAATCAAGCTCAACGAGTTGAGAACCTACTCCTGACTCTGTTGTCTAACAGCTCTGTACAAGTGAATAAGACAGAAGTAAATGAAAAGAACAACTGATACGGAAAATAATTTTGAATAAAATCGTTAAGTGATAATTGGCGATAATCAAATGTTTATCTCGCAGAGAGAGAACAAATTGAATAGTTTTGAAAAACAGCTCCTCTGGCACGATAAGGAATGCCTATCAGTAGAGATATATTGGAAAAGGTTTCTGGTCAACATGACCTCAAGTGAAAGACCAAAGCGTTTTCCCACTCATGACCCAAATACGTTTGATAGTTGTGATGATCAGACTACCGCGTGAAGGCCTTTACCCTAGCAAACTCAATACCAATGTGTTCCAACTTCAGGTAATTAAATGAACAGACTCGCTTACCTAGACTTATTGAGCTCTCATTTATTGAAAGGGTAACTTATGCCAACATTATCCAGTCAAGCTTGACACCTACTGAAAACGAGGGGCGATAGAAAAGTGGGATTTTGTCAA
The DNA here is from genome assembly GCA_010016065.2 of Carybdea cf. marsupialis auct. non (Linnaeus, 1758). Lineage (NCBI taxonomy): Eukaryota > Metazoa > Cnidaria > Cubozoa > Carybdeida > Carybdeidae > Carybdea > Carybdea cf. marsupialis auct. non (Linnaeus, 1758). Next base: position 14,927 of record JAAAKL020001370.1, read on the forward strand.
ACCTGACCTTGATAGCCGAGGGCTTTTGACAGAAGCTTCAATTTCACAATAATTTTGTAACGAAATTTTTAACCAACATTTGTATATTGAAGTTAGTCAGGTACTAAAAAAATAATCATCAAAATTACATTTTCTTGAGCATGAACAGTCTCTACAAAAGTTTTGATTCAGAATCTGTTCCCTCTAGTGATTGGTACGACCGATTCAACAGTGTTTGCTTTTCACTGTTGACTGTCTTCCACATTTATTATCAAGCCAAAACAATCATCTAGTTAGAAAGAAAGACATAACAAGTATTTTATAATTTTAAAGAAAGTAAGAATTGTTATAATGATTACTGTAGATGTGGAAAAGTTAGAGGGTTTCACAAAGAAGAGAGGAGCTTGCGTCATACAAGCTAATTATCAAAGCATTTTACATCACAGATAAAACATAGCAATTTTCTCACTTCACTCGATGAATACAAATGTGTTCTTCTTCAACTATAGTTTTAAACTTCTTGGCCTCATATTCAATTGTTTGTTGGACACAGTTAGTATAGTCTTTGTAGCAAGGTCAAAGAGTACTTTAATAACCTCTTATATAAACCACCTTATACGAGCAAGTGAGTTTCAACAATCCACTTTCAAACAAGACTCTATTTAAAGGTATCTCTGAAAGTGTCAAAATTTTACAAAAATGCTACCAGTGATGTCTAATTCTTGTTACGTAAGAACCCCCGTATCTTCTAATTTCAATTACATGAACAAAATGTTTTTTCACAATTATCTTTTCATGCCTTTAGTTGAAAATTTAATTTAATTTAAAATAACGGTAACAAAAACTTACATTGTGGGAGCCTTCGGAGTTGAAACAGGGAACTAGAAATAATCGGAAATAATAACTTTGAAATGTAAACAAAGATCATGAGAGGGTAAGATATGGCTCAGGCGTATGTATAACTAGAGCGTTACCAAAAAGTATGCAGTTATAACAGCTGACAAAAGTAACCTATTGAATAAGCTGTCCGAGCTATCTCAGACAGCTTTCACCGGAATTCTTCTGTTGCCAATAAATACAAGGACAAATAGCAAGACCTCGTATTTGCATGGTAAGGTCGATTATCAATATTTTCTGGTCTGAGGAGGTTTTTCTCTTTCCCATTTTCACCACTGCTTAGTAGTATTAGGCTCTACCTTGTTGTATTAAGCACTAAAGCAACGGCAACAATACTGGTATGCATATATTTACCCCCATAGTAACGTACTTCAATTTTATCTGCATTTCTCTATAATCTTTCTGTCTGCCATTTGAAGAAGGATACTCAGTTTGAAAAGATTAGAAACAGTTTGAAAAGTTCTTGATTTGAAGCTTCAGAAGAAGTTCCCATCCCGTAATCATTCTATTACCATAATCGTCATCAAATTTTCATATTAGCTCATTAGTTGAGACTGCTTTTAGCAAACATTTTCGTTTCCATCAAACCAGAGGATGTCTTTAACTGAAATGCTATGTTGGTGAACTTTAAAAACATTAAAAGGCACGAATAATATGTTTTTCTTAGATCACAGTAACATGTGTAGTGAATCAATGGAATCTTGTCGTACTGAGTGCCGGTCAACAGTTTGAGGTCCTGGTGTACTGAGAGCAATAAGAATCCCACCTAAGACTCTTTTTCATAATGTACAGTACAGAGATGAATGTCTCTCTTTGGTGGCCTTCAAGCGTATGGGGCTGGGTGCAGTTACATCCACCTGCACCATGGTTAATCCTGCGCTGAGTGAATCTTATGATTAAATCAATTTTGCTGAGTCAATTCGGGGGGAAAAGCCATTAGAATTTTCCTTAGGAACTATATGTTACTCATATTGCACCCTTAAAATTCTGAAATTTAAATATTTTTTTTACAGTAGTTATTTTGCAGGATAAAAATGTATATCAGCATAGATATGATACCTACTTTAGATCCCTACTATAAGTTACTTTAAAATGACAGTAATGTTACCGAATATAACTTTCAATAGGTAATGCTAAGAGTATCTCAATTCATAATCAGATTTCATGTCAAAATGAACTATAAGTATTCAACACTATAACAATATAACACTTATTACATTATTAACTGCGGAATATGAGGTACATCAATTTTGCATTTTGACAAGGTACGATAGCTGTACCTGAAGCTAAACTTATTTGAATCATAATTGTTTATGCATCAGCATTTTAAGTAAAGGATAATAAACCACCTTCTGTAAACAGTATAAAACCTTTACGATTTAACATTCATGAAACATGCATGTCATTTGGTGAAATAAAATGAAATTTCAGCAATGAAAATTGTATCACTCATTTCTATCAGATAGCAGTGATTTAAATTGACAGATTACCTGATGTGTACAATGTACAATAAGGGAAAGTAGTATTAAACATGCAGAAAGTCACAGTTAAGTGCAACAAGGCATATTATATATTTGGTGGATTCAATCACTTGGAAGGCGAGGAAGATAAATTGGGAAGAAGGGAAACCATCTTTCATAGCAAATCATTGGAGCAAACTACTTGTGTAAAAATTATAAGTTGCGAAATGAGTAAAAGGAAGTCAATGTAGAGTCATTAAGGAAAAACACTTTTCTCGCTAGTGTAAAACGAAAACGATTTCCAACATAACAGTACAGGACCTTACAGCTGAGGAAAGCAATAAAGCAATTCTTCATTTCTTTAATACCAAGCTCTGCCTACTCAGTTTCCCTGCGATTTAAAATATTTATAGTAATAAGAAGTGAAATGGCTTCCATACATATAATGCTACCTGAATTCAGGGTTCCGTTGTAGCTCATTACAGAGCGATGCTACCTTCCTAACTGTCTTACAATCCTGCAGATCTTTATAGGAATACTACCAAGTACGTCTAAAGTACAAGATTAAATCAAGTAGGTCTTGGCATTAACGTAAATAATAATAATAATAATAATAATAATAATAATAATAATACTTAGGTACATGGTCAGCAGATTTTCCCCTTTTCTTATAATGCCATCATATTTAAATAACAAGAATTTTGCTATTACACTAGAGTTTTCATGACTATATAATTTTTTGGATTTAAAATTTATTAATGGTGTATCCAAAACCAGCATTTGAAGGGTTTATATGAAATCTCCTTGTACAAGACATGATTGCTACGGACGAATGCATTGTTTTGCCATTGACCAACTGACTTTCTTGAAAGTTTGGTCAAAAAGCAGTTTCACATTTACTAAGACTTTCAAAATTAGTTGTCGATCTCATTTGAAAAATAAACCAATGTTTGGCTCCACATTTCGTCTACAACTAAGAATTTATTTCTTTCCTAGATCGTTCGAAACACATTTATTGTCCCTACAATCATGGACAAATAGAAGTTAAACTTTTTACTAAATTTCGGTGAAAACGGAGCAAATCACGCAAGACACTTGCCACATGAAAGGGGTTTCCAGGTCTCGTATTATTTGTTTTCTAGACATCTCTTCTCTTAGCAGCAGGGAGGTCTGACATGCAAGTGCCCAAAATGCTCGTTTTCAAACTGAACAATATTTTGGAAGGGGGGTTGGGAAAACTTTCATATTTCATTGTCCATGATTGTAGCTCAGGGAGATTCAAAGATAAAGAAAAGATGGTCTGAAAGCTTCATCTATCATCCGAAATTATTGTCGACACAACTTTAAATGAAACCTAGCCAACACAAGAGAACATTTGGGATTTAAATAAATGTAAGTCAAATTATGTAATTATTATGCTTATATTAATTAAAGTGAGTGTGACGAATTATGTCATCTTCAAATCTTGTTGCTTCGCGCTTGTACTCGACACAGGCCATTAGCACAACACCTATCCATCTGTTCATACCACCTCCATACGCTAGCCTTTGCCTTTCTCTGCTCCACTTTCCCTCAATCGTTTCTGTTAATAGCAGATTTTCAATCCCTTCCCTCCTCAAGAAGTAGCCCAGAAAATGAAGTTGACGTCTTGGAATGGGCAGCATTAAACTTCTTTCAGTTCCTAATATTCTCCCAACCTCTTACTTTGTGATAACCTCAGTACATATTATTATAAACATTCTTCTGAGGAAACCACAACTCTACCCCTTTCAAATGCTTTTCTATTACGAGTGATACTGTCTGATGTTAAAGACTTCGATACTTTTCTGCCTTCTATTGATTATAAAATGTGAGTCTTTCCTTTCCGACTACTGGGAAATTTTTTTAGTGAAAATCAGGTCATCATTTTTCTCTGGCCATCTTCCTTTCATTTTCATTTAGCATGGCCCTCTTGTTCCCTTAGCAAAGCCTAAATTTTACTTACGGAAAAAAAGATAAATATCGAGCAGGAGTTGACCTAATACTAAGCAGATTTAACATTTCCCATACCTGTCTAAAAAAGGAAGTTTGATAAGCAATTTCTCTTCTGAGTGAATCGCGACTCGTCCCTCCGATGAGATCCGAATTCTTTACTCTTGACTGAACAAGTTCTAAGTTATCATTGTATAGTTTTGTCTGTTTGTATTGATCCACTAAGGAAGGCCCATTATTTTCATCATTGGAATCCGGTGTTGGGTTACTTTCCAGAACGTGATAATCTTGAAGCACCTTTTTCACTAAACAAATATGAAGTAAATAAAAACCCTTGAGAAACACCAATGAAACTTTACAGTTTACTTTTACATATTGGTAAGTATTTGGTAAAGCAATGTACCAAATGTATACAAAGTATGGAAAAGAAAAGCAGCAGTTAAAGTTACATCAGATGTTCGTCTTTGAAATCTATATGCACAACAGCTTTGAGTGTGGTCAGCCTTCAATGATTGTCGAGCCACAGTCAAATTCTTCTGCTGATGTATCAATTTACAATTATGATAAGGACTTCACTTATGTAAAATACGATGACTTGAAAGAATACTTGTGCTTTTAAAATCGCTTCACAGGTCAAGGCAACCCCAACGGTACCGTTAGCTGTCATGGCTAATTCACAAAGGCGTGTTTTAATACCGTCGCAGGGGGTTTAAGATAAAAGCGGGTCCATGCTTTATATCTGTACCTTCAAAAAATGATGGTAACTATGTTCACAGCATCAAATATATCAAATAATGCTAGAAACTCTAATCACATACTTTGTCTCGCTCTGCTTTCCGTGTTAATAATGTCCAGAAAGAAATCTGGTGGGTTGTTGTGCTGCTCACAAACATAACCTGTTAGCAAGATATAAAGGAAAATGCGTTATTGGAAGAATAACTCGAAACACATAAAGGTTCCTATATAAAATTTGCTTGTAAGCATTGACAGGCTTTGTGCCTTCAGTTCATTTTGATAACGGCCAGTCCTTTTTTGGTGAAAACGAGGTACATATGATATTACACGAGATAAAGACCGCATCATAACTAGAAACTGGTTTCGTAGAACTCTTGACACTTCATCTGCCACTTAGCCTGTCGTATGTCAAATCAAAGTGTCTCTTTGTAGCATACACGCATATAGACTTTAAATATAGGTGCGACAAACAACACCACACTAGTCTTCTGTAATCAGCTATTTTGTCAAACCATTCTCAATCACAACGTGGGACGAAGTCACTTCTGAATTATGCAGATTTACTTAAATACACGATATGTACCAGAGGTGGCCTGGGCTCTAATGTTAGCGTGGTCACCACACTCTTGACAAATGGAGACTAGAAACTGTCAAAGAAGAATGAGAACAAACCAATTCCAGAAAGGACATTGGCAAGGATTATCTGCAATTAACATGTAACTTAAAAGCGGGAATTACACGATGCAACTAGTTGAATTCAACTAATGTGTATAAATTATAAACTATCATTTACAATCATGCATAAACTTATATGAGTGCCTCTTTCAAATTGAATTCAACACGTGAAAAAATAGAACGCGTTCTGTTCTTCAAACCAGTAGAAAGTAGCAACAGTAGCATTATGCGTGTCAGTGTCAAAATCACGAGCTGCGGACGTGATACATGTTCGAAATGTGCCTCGTCGTAAAGAAGAGATTCAATACAGAATGCATTGAAAGTTTACTTGTATGTTATTGCATATTAACTGCCTAATGGATGTAATAAGCTCAATATGTTGTAGCCTGGTTCAGTGACAGACGACATCAATTCAGTCTTGAGAATGGAGATGTTACTTTGTCAACAAACAAAAGGCCCGCTTTGTGTCTGTTGTTACTACCAGCAGTGGCTGCTGTCCTTCTGGAACCAGTTATCAAAGCATCGTAAGGGGAACGGTTGGGAAATATACATTCGCTTCCCTGACATTCTAGTGGAAATTTTTTTCCGAAACGGTACTTTCCGATCACTACTTAAAACTGCCTGTTTTACCAGAAATCTTAAAGTGCTTCTTATTAAATTTTCAATACAAGAAGCTTGTTAGATATAGCGATCCTTGGTTGTATCAGACTTAACAGCCCATTCTCCCTAACGTTTATCATCATCGACGTTCTGGGGCCTCAGGAGCCACGTTACGGTTTTGCTTACTAAAGTTTGCATCTGCCTTGCCGCCTGTGATGTTGACAAAAGCCTGTTTCACGTATCCACGAAAACGATCCTTATGTTTAATTTAAGTTACACTTTTTAGTTCTTCAAAGCTTAGTTCTATGCCAAAAGCCTTAAAATATTCAGCAAAATTACTGTTACATGCAACTAGTATTCTTTCCGACGAAATAAGTACAGGGTAGATTTATGACAAATAGTGACTTCGCATAACTTTCCATCACCGGTACGATCAGTTGAAGAGAATCAGGAAGTTGTATGCAGCTTGAGAATTATGATCTCATTGTTCAATTTTATTGAAGCCCAAAATAGACTGGGGCGAGTGAAGTCGAATACAACTAGTTGCATCGTGTAATTCGCGCTTCAGATGATAGACACGCAGGTTATGTTGACATATTATACTCGACAACATTTCAAGTACGTAGCATATATAATTTGTGTATAAAACTTTATGTATAAATAGGGAATTATTTTCCCCTTTATAGCTTTTAATGACCGTTCACTTTTGTATTTCGTTCACATATGAAAAGGTACTTTTCTATGCTGTTCCATTCATTTTAAAATTCTATGATGACTGGCATATGAAAGTCAGAGACAATTACCTAGATCAAATAACATAATTTTTAGCTTTCTCCTTGAACGTTGTATGCAACTTTACGTCATGAACAGCACGGAAAATCGTAACAGGGATTTTCAGAAAGGGTGTTATTCTAGCAAAGGTTCACTCAGCTCAACTCAGGCTCACAGAGCTAAATCATTGTCTATGTGTTCTACTTATGATCTAGGGATAACAGCAATTATTAAAATATTTTGTTTCTGAAAGTTAAACTTGGTCGATTGTATCCAAGCAATATATAACCATATCATTCCAGACGTGTCTCAAATTTCCCAGAATGTAACTTTAACTTACCCAATTCGCTGAAATATTGCAAAGCCATATCATTCCTCCCATGATACAGGATATCGCCTTCAGACATTAACGTCAGAGTATCAAACAATTTGAAAATGGAATATCGCGGCTGGTGAATAGAAAATATGATATTTCTGCCTTTTCTAGCTTGGCTGTAAGAAAAATTAAGTAAGTTCTTGTCAGCATCAATAACGTAGTATCAGAATTAAACAAGGGAATCAAACTAAAAAGGTCACATAATTATGTGCCTGTAAAGGCTCTGCGTGTAAGTTTTGATCTGCATCTCTGGGCATTTATGCACATGGAAAGCGATAATTAGGAAGCCAGTACAAGCTAAAATAGCCTTTTCAGCACATTTCATTTCTTTCTTTTTTTTGCGGGGGGTGCGGGGGGGGGTGTTGGCATTGTAATATAAAAATGTGACATGTGGTTCTTTTCCCTTGCCATTGTCAATGACTGTTTTACTCATTTACATACTCCCTGTTTCTTGTTGACTGAAATGGTCATAACACTTAACAAGGAAACAGATTTGTTATCTCTGTGTTACATCCACCATATCACGTTTTCATCAACCGAGTAGGAAACCTGCCTATAAACTCCGTCAAAGGCGCTATTTGTATCTTTGTGAATGAACTTCGACCTGATAATGTCAGCCAGGTATTTGAAAGGAAGGCATCTGACAATAAGAAGATATTATCTTACATACTTGACAAGCAGCTTAGATTTCTACTGTGACAGAATGACAGTTTGAAGTTTAACTATCACATGACAAACTAAAACTTATGAGAGAGATCTACAAAATTACACTTGACCATTCATGCACTCCACATGAGTTTCTGGGTCACTGAGGTCATTTGCCAACACAGTCTAAAATTGGTGTCACGAAAAGATATGGAATAGAGGGGCTGCAAGCTCAACATATGCATAACCTTTGCCCTAGAGCACAGCCATTTGATCCTGTTCTGAGGGCACTCCACCAATTTTTAAGGTATATACAGTACACAACCTTTTTTGTAACCAAAGTTTAATTTTAAGTATTGGTGAGTGGGGGCAAAGGCATGCTTCCAGTGCCTCTGGGTGGCTACACCATGACCTTGACCTCATTCTGAAACAGTTGTTGAGTTTCTTAGTCTGAAGATTTATGATGGGCTTGCAGTATTAATTATAAAGGTCTAAAGGAACGGGCTGTATTCCTATCACAGAAACAAAGGCCATGCCTAGTTGGGCGGGTAAAATTTTCTTTCTGTCCCTTCCCCCTACCCCAAATCTATTTGCCACAAACTGCCAAGCATCAATTACTGTTGCTAAGAGATTACAAACACAAGCATTTGAGAAAGCAAGGCCTTGAATGCTTACAGTATAACAAATTATAAGCACTACTCACTTGCACAGTAAGTCCATAACATGGCAAGCTGTCGAAGCATCCAAACCAGTTGTAGGTTCATCAAGAAACAGCACATCTGGGGATGTTATTAATTCCATGCCAATGCAAGCTCGCTTCTTCTCTCCTCCTGACACCCCACGTATGAGTTCAGTGCCAATCTGTCAAAAAAGGTCACATACATACTATTTGTACACACATCTTCATAATGAGATACAAAGCCCTTAAAGAAGAAGGATTTCTTTAAAAAAACTATTAACTGTTCTAGGTGGATGGTAAAAAAACAAAAATTACTATCCCTTTATCTCTAACTCATATTATCATTATCAGTGTTATCTCTTAAGGCCCCTCTTATCCCATTTTAGGGTTGCAATTGCAAGTAAACCTCCCCATCTTCCAATGCGCAGTGCCAATTCCTCTACTGCAGTCAAATGACCCATATTCTGTTGGTTCTTTCCATGTTTTTTATGGTCATCTTACCAGCCTTCTTCCTGGTTATTCCATTTCTGGTGTCTTCTTCAAGACTCCTTACAACTGCATCCCTTTCACATGCACAAACCATTTTAGCCTTCTCTATTTTATTCTTTCATACCACATATATCTCTGCCACCCCTCACTAGCACCCTTTGTTACCACTGTCAACCACATTGATTAATAGGATTATCTACCCTTTCTGCTGTTGCCCTAGTTTCAGCACCATACAGCAAAACACAGGCAATGTAGTCACTGTCCCTGTTGTTTCTTGGGATGCTTTGATTCACCACATGGTATAAATTTTTTTCTGGTCAACAAAATACCAAGCGCATCAATTATTGGTAAACAACTTTGTAAGATTAGTAACTGAAACTATGTGCACCAAATCTTTGTATTACTCTTTGTATGTCTCTTATATGTAGGTAAACAATAACAGATCAGCCACCTACTGAGGTACAATGGTGTACGTGGATATTTAGAAACACAGGGCATAGGGTAATCAATTGTTAACTTTGTCTATTGTTTTCCTTTCCTGTCTTTTGATGAAAAGACAATGTTGGCATTAACGTAGATCAAAGTTACATTTTATAAAGAAATCTTGACTTTCCATTAATTAGGCCAATAGATGCCCTTAGCAGGAGCAAAAACAGCTACATGTATGACATAAACGATTTGCATAGCAAGATCATAACAAGCAATTCAGGATTATAGAAAGAACAATTATATGTCAATATAAATTCCAAAGGTTTCAGATACTTACAGAGTTGTCAGCAACATTGACCAAACCCAGATCTTCAATAATCAATTGTACTCTTGCATCTCTATCTTTCTTTGAAAAGTCCCTTGGCAGCCGCAGAGCAGCTGAAAAGGATAAATTCTCTCTTACTGTAAGAGTTCCAAGAACTACATCTTCCTATAAATGAAATAATTGTTACAACCGTCTCATTTCCTATCCTTTCTTTATGAATTTTTTTTCACCTTAGATCCAGAGGATTGTTGTAACCAGTGTCAGCATAATGACGCTGTCATGTAGCATATTTTGAAAAATTCCAGCACCATAAAGCAACTTTTCAAACAGAATATCAACAGTTTGGGTTGATGCCCTTAGTAAGGTACTCAACAATGAAAAGACAATTGTGGAGGCATTCTAAAACCTTTTCAGAAACATTTTCTGTGCCAGTTTGCTGACAAATATGATCTTGAGTTAATAAAATGCATCTACAAGTTATGAGTTGTGACCTATTGCTTAATTACAGAATGACATCAGCAACTGAAAGTTCATTTGCACTGTTGGATATAGCTGAAACTTTGACAAAAAGCAATGTACACAAAAGACAAAACTGCCAAAAAGTCTGATACTATTAGCTTCAAGAAGCAAGAAGCAAACAAATTAACCTTTCTATGCTGACTATGAGTGATTAGCTGACCATGACCCACTTCATGCCCCTTAGCTCCCAAATACTACCCTACAGCTTAGAAATAACAGAGGGAATCACCTAAATGAAGAATGAGTTGCAATTTGGTAATAGTTTGAATACGTTATCCATTACTTACATTTCAAATGAATCATGGATAAAAACCAGTGAAAAATTATGGGAAAATACAACAACATTTTGCCAGTGCGATTTTCCACCAGAGATGTTAACTTTCAGTCCGATAAATTGGTTGACTTTGACGTGATAACTACTAAGTAGAATCCTAAAGACCATACAGAGAAACTACTAAGATATGGCAGCACAATAAAAATTTGAAGGTAGCACACATATTGCTTTAATCAAGACACCCTCATTTTGCAATATAATACTAATACTTGTAAAATAATATTTACAGAACATACCATTGACCCAACATGACTACATCAGTACTTAAAACTCTAATGTATTACAAGAAAGCAAAAGTTAAGTGAAGCAAACTCACCTGAATAACATATCCTGAAACAAGTTTAAAATTGTCTGGTTGCTTGTTTCCATTCACCAGTACAATGCCACTCAAGAACCTCTTGTCCTTACGACCAGCTACAACATCTAACAGACTGAATAAAAGAGAACTTCATATTACTTTAGATGATTCTGCATCCAGACATACTGTGTCATAAGAAGGAATTTCAAATGGGGCATATCAATAATGGAAAGTCTGAGGCATCATTTAACAAAGTGATAGCAAGGATGGATCCAACAGAGCAGGGGGGCCTGGGCCTCCGCCAAACAAAAACTAGCATTTCATACAAAATTTCAAGTACATGAGAAAGTATGTAAGTGGAGCAAAGTGGTATCAGCAGTGATTAAAATGTGACATTTTATTCTTCTTTCAATAGTTGAGGATGATTCAATTTAACTAGGTAATCTGTTCCATCCCAGGTTTTGTACATTGCACTGTCATCACCTTGTAAGCTAAGACATCCTGTCAATTTTATTATGCTCAATGTTATCTTACTTGAAATGTGACAAAATCTTCATCCAATTATTTCATTTCATCACTGGCATATATTCTACCAACCTGGGCCAAACATAAATTTACTTTAGCCTTGTGCTTGGAGTCCTCTCACAGAAAGGTTGGAAATCCCCCCTGACAAGACATGTTCAGGCACATCCTACCATCAGAAATTTACACAGAATTTTTTTTTCAAACTACCCGTTATGATACTCCAGGGGGGGGGCATGTTATTTTAGGGGATGTTTTACCATGTAAAGACACTATTAAATATACAACTTATGCAACATCAAACAAAAACCTCCAAATGGGATAACGTGTGATCACAATGTAAAGTTAAATGCTCGTTTGTGTCAGTTCATATAAGATTTACAAGGAAAACTCAGCCACAACCTGCACAGGATTTCAAAAAGAGGTTGATGAGCAACCAAGGGGTAAATGCATGCTTACTGCTGGGACAAAAGAGACAATCAAAGCTTCGAGGATAATTATAATAATGCAACTGAAAATCAAACACCAAATTAGCTTGTAAAAAATATAAATTTCCTGAATTCTGGAAACAAATTATGCTTCCACTAAGGCTTCCAAAATTTCAGTGAAGCTAGTAACTCTAGAGAACCTAAATTCTACCTACTGTGGTGCAACACTTCAAAATATTGATTCTAAAGAAGAAGACAACCTGGTTAAAGGGCCTCAAAAGAGGGTTTAGCCACTCAATTTTCCTTAGCTTAATCTGTTTTTGTTTGATATTTATGTCAGCATCACAGGCAAAGCATGATGTTGACATACAGATGTATTAAACTAAATTCGAAACTTGTGTCAGAATTCATACCTTGTTTTTCCACTTCCTGTTGGTCCAAGAATTGCATTGAGTCCAGGTTTGAAAAACCCACTAAGAACAATAAAATTTACCTAGTTAGGAAGCTATGCTACATCATTTTTATTTTAAAAGTCATTTATAGAACTGTAAGTTTACACTAAATATTTCTTGAAACAAACACTGAATGAAATAGGTTACATCACGAATGGTTCCCAATTAATAATTTATAAACACTATAGGCCACAGTTAAAATATAAAACCCATGGGTGTCCGTAATGAGGTACACACAAGGTCATCCCCATGTTGTAGTGATTATGAAATAACTGTTTTGCCACAGTCCTAGTTCTTTTCATGAGAGGTTACGAGTATGTTGGCAACTTCCGTTCAACAAGCGTAACTCAACCATCTCACATTTTGCAAGTGTACCTTTTTAAAAATCCCAAATCCTTATTTTCCTATAATTAACACAGATGAAGTGGATCAGAACAGTATATAAGAGATAGTCATAGTATAGATTTGCGGGGAACCAGGCACGTAGCCAGAGGAGGGGAGGAGGTGGGGCCTCCCCCAGCCCTCAAGATCATGAATAGGTTTTCCCTTAAGGTTCCCTTTTTGCGGTGTAAAGTATAATCAACCCTGGCAATTATGATGCACAGGCAATGATTAAACATTCTTAAGGACATTTTGTATTCAAAACATTATCAACAAGAACTATTTCTCATTTGAATATATATGTGTCCTAACTCCAGAAACCTCCCCTGCCCTAAAAAAAGCCACGCTATGTGCCTGGGAACAGACCTAACCCTTTATGTCAGGAACAATTTAACTGATTAGCGTCACCCTTCTCTACATGCTGACATTAACTTTAGATACAAATTTTCTGCTTTTATCAGTCTCTTGGGTGAACTTCAAAAACATGTTGTCTCCACATAAGTGAAAGGTAATTTTTTGGGTTTGAAACTAATATAAATGACTGTATCCATAACCTATTCTTTCCATAGCAGCTGTGGAGCACATTATTTTCAAGAAAATTATATCAGAGTTTATACAATCTTCTCATGGCAGTTAAAAGTAATCAAAAGAGTTCATGGATGCTATTACAAGTAAGTGTGCCCTTTAAGAGCATACTATTGATTGACTACAAAAATAGTTTGGAACTTGGTTGGACTTCAAGTAATCAACAGGGAACAGAGACCTTGTTGTATTGTGCTCCCTATAGCCTAGCATCTGACAAGGTTAGGTCTCTTATAACACTAACCAGTCCTAGTTCTCATCTATTATAACTTGAGCTTCTTACCTCAGATTTTTCAACACTTCCTTTTGAGTCTTTACTTTATCAACTTTCACTGGAACAGTGTAGTTTATTTGATTAAAGATGATTTCTGTACCTATTACATCTCTGCTTGGAGGTCTCCCACCATTATCATAGTGATTAAATGATCCATAGGATGATGAGGTACTGCGCTGCCTCTCCAATAGTCGGGATTTGTCTCCCATTACAAAACCTAGTCCACTTCACCTGGTCAGAAATGGAAGGAATAATTGCCAAATAAGATACAAGTCATTTGTGAACATAAATAGAGAACAATTTCTCTTTTTTACTTATTATTACTTATATCATCTATATTTTATCAATTTCTTTCTTTTTCTTTGTTTTCTTCTCGTTGTTTCTGTTGAACACCGGACGTTGAGGAGCAACGTGTGATTAGAGAACAATGCTGCGACATACAGGTACAAGAAAATAAAGACATATTTAGGCCTTGTTGTTGGAAGTGCTCACAACTAAATTTATGTCAAATTACAAGATCATCGTAATAAGGCCCAGTATTGGCACCTTGGGCTTATTCTTGGACCCTGTCCCAACTACGCCCGACCAAGCCCTTAAAATATTTGTTTCCAGCCCATCCAACGTCACGTGGTTGCCTTGGTACCTTCCCGTCAGATTTTCACTGGAGACAAATCAGATACGTAGAAAGTAGTTTATTTATTGCATCTTTATTTCCGATAGTAAATACAAAATCTGTGAATAAATGGAACAACTCTCCACAATATCAATAGCACTTAATCTATTTCATGCGATTGATACCTACTGGATTATCTAATATCATCAAAGACGTGGAGGAACGATGCACCCCTTCAATGCTGCCGGTGACCTTGACTTTATCAATCTTCTGCATTGTCAATGCCCCTTGACACTTCCTCAGATCTTACTGTTACTTCAAAATGTTGCAAAATGGTGATAATGGACAAATCATGAACTGAACAACTTACGTTACGTTACGTCACGTTCACAAATGTGAAGCATGATATTATGTAAGCGTAAAGCCACATGACTGGCGCGCTTTCCATCAGCAAGAAGTTGAGAGCGCATCACGAGTTGCAATTGCCATACGAGTAGCAGAGACTGGCACCTCTACCTCCTACCCTAGCCTACTATTTAGAACGCCTTACCATATTTTGGAATCACAATGTTCCACTAAAATTGGCAAGTTGAAATAATGTTTCGATTTTTCGAAGTTATGGGGTAGAATAGGCCTTCTCCATTACAGAAAAATGTTACCATACACAGACCCAGTGCTCGGACTTACTATTCGAGCAGACTGATTTTGTTTGAAAGCCCGTTATAAGTACGCCTACCAGATGCATCAAATTCCAGAGCAGCAAAATCGGATCTTATCGTTTAAATGCATTAGAATCTGATAGCAAAGTCGTGTTATCTAGAAACTTCACGTAGGACAGAAAAATCCCGAGATAAACAAAAAATGACATCTCAAATGCACCGATTTGCAGCAAAATGAAACCAAGACCATGCTTTCGCCGGCCACAGTGCAAAACTACTAGACTAGTAATCGTTCGCGATTAAATGTCGCAAATGCCTCCAGAACCTGCAAACGTGAACTTTCTTACCTTGTAATGAATGGGTCCAGATCGGCCTTTACCCGCCAAGTCTTAAGATGATTATCGTCAGCTGTGTTTACAAATAGTTTTGTTTGTGAAGAAGGACTTTGCTCGATTTTCCGGGATGCTGGGTCACATGGAAGAGGAATTTGTTTTGACATAACACAGGGAGACGGTACGCTGATTTTGTGCCGGCTGAAGATCCATCGGGTTTTGCATTGCTATGGTCGCCCTACTTCCTTCGAGGCTACTCGATAATCTGGCGAAAAGGCGCCAGCTCTTACAGTGGCAGATTTAAAATTTCTGCGTTTTTAAGTCTAGTTATAGATCTGAATAAATTACTTCAGATCTATTGTCTAGTAAAGTAAGGCTGTGTATAAGTGCCAGGTGGCTATAGATATTTTCTCGAAATCAATTGAAATCACTTTATCCTTCAACCCTATCTCTAAGAACTCGAGTACGCAAATACTGTTTTGGGGCGATTCGTAACAACCAGAGCAACCTCATAGATTAAAATATGCACTAGGCCTATCCTCAAGCCTATATTACTGTCGTTGTCATTTTCATCAGGTTCAAAACCTTCGTTCTTAACACCTCACAAATTCACAACCTGTGCTACTATCTTATTCTTCGTAAATGTCATAAGAAAACATGCAGTTTGGTTGGTTGGTTTCGGTTGCCTCCTCAAGCTTCAGTAACCCTTTGTCTACCGCTTAAACTGATTCTACAGGGACAGCTTGATTCAAAGTCGAACCTTGAAAGCGCGACATAAGCTTCAGGTAATCATCATTCTACTCAATGTAGCTTCCCACCCACCCTGGTAATCATCATTCTACTCAATGTAGCTCCCCACCCCACCCTGGTAATCATCATTCTACTCAATGTAGCCCCCATTAATTATCCGCATTGCTTACTCTTAGGTTCCTAAAAAACGGGGGGTCATAATAGTAGGGGGGTAGGAAAATTTTCCAAAAATTAATAAACGGGGGGTCTTATTAAACGGGGGGGTCAGAATTTCGAAA
>JAAAKL020001371.1:0-31379 GCA_010016065.2 Carybdea cf. marsupialis auct. non (Linnaeus, 1758)
CATTCTTTGAGTTTTACAATACGTGTTACATCTTTTCACAGCTCGGTCTCAATTTGTATTAAATGTAAAGAAAAATAGATTCTGAGAGCATTATTACTGAGAAAGTAGTCGATCCTTACTGATATTTGTGAAGCCATTTGATAACAGCTGCCAACAAAGGTCTGATATCTTACCCGTCGTCTTGGATAAGGGATTTTATATTAAATCCAACACAGTGTAATTGCTTTTGATATGATGAAACGAAAGGCCTCGTGATAGCGTACGCATTGACGAGTCAAATATTGAAACATATAACTATTACCTTCAAATACAAATAATTTACTTCTTTACAAGCCTTAACATGAATAATCTCACTTAAAGTCTAAAATCGTGTACATTCACTCGTGCATAGAATACGTAAGTAACTTAAATTGGGAAGGAGGTCGACAATCCCAGTCTAAAAGAAGAAAGATGTAAATTATTGATAGAAGCAAACTGGTTGTATTTATCGAATACAACCACAATAAAACTAGATTTATGACTACCTTTCTCATTGATCAGGAAAGATAAACACTGAGGTCTGGAATAAATAACTAGCCAGAAAGAAATATTTCTAAATCAAAATACCGAAACCTGTGACTTCCGTTATAGAACAGTGTACCCATTTGTTAACGTGTATTAGACTCATATAATAAACGTTTTCTATGGCATCGAACTAGGGCGGGGGGAGCACATGTTTTTTCTGCCCCTTAATCTAGATTAGAAATATCCAAGAAAATTTAAATTTGGCAGTTTAAGGTTAGACATTTCTTCAAGAAAATAAATACCGGCATGACGGACATATATTACACAGAATTTGCTGGAATATAGGCCATCTTTTTGCCCGAATTGCCACTTCCTAAACAATTTGGTGCCCCCTCATGCGCCCAATCTCTTATTACTTTGCCGGTGTATGTAAAACTGAACATGAACATTTAATGAAGTGATGTCGTTTGAGGTTAAAATGTTATATTCTTAGCAAGTTTATTGATCAATGTGATAGACGATCAACGGTATCTTGGTATGTGAAATGGAGAAAACATGAAAAAAAGCAGCCTCTGATCTTTTTAAAGATAACTCATATCGATAGATAGACTTAAAGATGACTCAACATCATTGAAATCGTTATACTAAAAGATTGCTGGAACTATAGAGCTTGAAATTCAATTCATTTTGATTTCAAGCGGGTTATATTTCAACAAACCTCCTCAATGTATGCTCTGCATTATGATAACGTGAATACGTACTACAAACAAATTATTTGACAAAGCTTTGACGAAAAATAAATCTATCTTCTCTGATACTTTAAAGATACTTGTGTATGTATTTACTGTCTTGTAAAAGTAAGAACACAGTAGACAGGTCATTCGATATAGCTTTAAAAACTAGACAATATAAATTACGAGTCATTAATATTTTGTATAACTCCAAATAAATATGGATTGATATTTAGTGTAAGATAATTTTAAAATCTTACTTTAGATTCTGGATGTTCTGTTTATTCTGTATTAACCATCGCAGTTGAGAGACTGAATTTCAAAAAACTCCTGTTTCACTCTAGTTACGGTTACAGTGAATCAGACAGCAAAAATTATTCATATCGTTCAATTATATATTGCCAATTTTATCGCGATACTAGCGAGATGTGAAAATATCTCTCATTTCAAAGTAAATGATATGATAACATCATGAGATGAAGTAGAAATTACACGAGAACATTCCTACAACAATAATTATCTCATTTCTCTTTAACTAGGAAATGGTTTCATTGACTTTCCGGAATTCCTGTATTTAATGGCAAGAGAAATGAAGGGCACTGGTAGTGAAGAGGTCATGAGGGATGCGTTCAGAGTGTTTGATGTGGATGGCAATGGTGTCATCAGTTTGGGTGAATTAAAACAAATCCTGGGCACCATGGGAGAGCAATACTCTGAAGACGAAATTGATGAGCTGCTGCATGAATTCGATAAGGATGGAGACGGCCACATAAATTATGAAGGTAGAAACGATAAATTCTACAACAAGAATTGCTTCGTGTTTGTCCCTACACACAATCCATAGCTCAGATGCATTGTAACCTTGTTTATCTTTGCAATATGGCTCATGGAGATTTGCTCACGGCAGTAGCACATCCAACGATGGAAAATAGTGCATGTCCATTAGTTTCTGTTAACTGTCTGAGGGTTCTCCTTATAATGCTATTCAAGTAATATTTTTGTGAAAAGTTATAAAAACTTTATCAATGTATGCTAAATAGTATCTCATAAACTATATTTAATTTTCAGGCAGTCATGTCAGCTCAAAGTATAGTGTCATAGATCTTACAATCAAGATGCTTTGATATTTTTGCGAGATGTGTGCACTGTATATTTGTAGTGTTTGCAGGTGAGAATAACTATCTTTTTTTTTGTAAAGAAATTGCAAGTGCTTTAGCGGGGACTCATGCGACGAGTGAGTATCAAGTGAAAGACGTAAGTGAACAGTAGTCAGAAGAGGAGATTATCAGAGGTACTTAGACACATTATTCATCAATATGCCATCTTCCATATTTTAATTTCTTCCTTCGTAAAACGTATATAGGAAATAAGTGAGAAAGTATAGCTTTTACGCAATTAAAAAGTTTAAGAGTAAATTGCTGTGGACAAGTTTTCTCTCATTGGTTTGGTTTAATATGGCACTATGATATGAAATAGGATAAGTCCACTGACTAACTTTATGGATTTTGCACCGGACGACATACTGATAACATGGTGTTTGAGATGTCCTTACTTAAATAGAAAGCGACGCCTGCACAGGATATAAAACTAGGTTTATAAATAAATTGTTAGCATGAAAATTGAGAATATGAAGGAAATAAAACCTGATAATAGACAGTCTTCTGCATAACGTTGATGTACCATTTTCCTACACATAACATATTTGCACACCACTGATCTTTGAGGAGTTCAGCTTTTATACCTTGACAAAGGAAGTTAAGGACGTAGGCATTTAAAACCTCAGAGTTAATTAACCTCAATATAAATAAATATATACATATATATGTATATATTGAAAAGACTAGGCAGCATCAAACGATTAGTATAATAGTTATATGTCATATGTCATACTATATGTTATTATAACTCATTAAATATGAAGTGCATACGGCGCTGGCCCGGATCGAACTCAAGATCTCCCACACCAAAAACGAAGACTTCACCATTTCACTTTATAGCGCAATAGTAAAGTCGACAATCCGGGTAGTCGATCCCGAATTCTCACCACCACCAGCAACCTTATTTTTGGCTTCGCTGTTAGCTTCATCAGTGCCATTCATATATATAAGTACTCAGGCAGACACACAAGCAGTCATGAACAACATAGTATAGAACTCATTAAACATGAAATAGATACTAGGGAAAAAAAATTTATGTCTCCAACGGAATTTTTCGTTGGTATCAAACTTTAGTGATAAAAAAACTCACCAGTAAGTATTGATGGAATTAAAATAGTGTTGATAGTGTAACAATGTAAATTGCATCTTACGGGCACAGATGGACTCTAATTTTAATATCAGCAATCAGAAATGGTGGATGTCTTTCATTTATTAAACTTTCATTGCCAGTGTATGCATAAAGAGAAATTAAATGTACATTTGGAAACGAGGTTCTTTATTACAGATCCAACGAGAGACAAGCTTAGTTGAGATCGAAATGTACGTCAGAGTTTCATGAAATCAGAATGAACATATGTTGTGCATGTAAAGTAAGAGATGTATGAACAGTGGAGAGGTTCATTACCTGCTTCATAGTAAGATAGTAAGAGAGTGTACAATGGTGATGTTGCTTAAACTGCACCGTCCCTTGTTTCACATACTACGGAGCTGCCGTACATGATAGCATCCGAATTAAAAATAGTTGATTGCTTGTATTACTCTAGTCTTTATATTCTGTACTCTTATTAAAATACTAGTCCTTTGATTAAGAAATTCGTATCAGTTCCGTCTTGTTGCCATATTACCCTATTCTGCTCCAGCATTTCCGCAACTGATCCTGCTGGGCAGGGAAAGTTGCAGTTGGAACCCCCTATGTAACGCCCCAATGGTAAGTCCCACGGTGCAGAACTTCGTTTTAATTTAAGTACAAACCGTTACTATAAAAACTTAAGAAAGTTTTGTTGGAATTGACACTTTGAGCCTAAACTTGTACTTTTTGTACGGGTACTTTTGGCCTACTTTTAACCGAACTAGAACTTTTTAAACGCAAATTCCTACCTGATCTGCCCCCAAATTTAAACACTTAAGTTCCTTAAATACCAAACCAAATAAAAAGCAAAAGTCAAAAGATTTCAATGCTCTTGTACCTATTGACGGGGCATGGCAGTCAAAATTTTGCTCAAGGATGGCTCCCGACGCAGCCCCCGGGCAGAATAGGTTTAAAACGGAGGAGTATGCTTTATCTCCTTAGATGACCTTTTACATGCATTTCAACGGTTTAACCCTGTTAAGACTGGAATATTTTGCGCAGATCATATGTATTCCCTGTATAAACAGTTATCAAAAACCAACAGAGACCTCATCGGATAAGAACCCATGGAATAAACCGACGATCTAATGCATGTTTTAACTGTGCTTATGTAATTGCTATTTTCCAACAGTGATTCAGCACGGTTTATAGATGAGTTAGTGATGTTGTAAGGTTTCCTATCAACGTGAGCGATATTTACAGAGTGATTAGCATCTATCTTGCTGCAGGCACTTCCAGTCTGTGGAATCTCTCAATAACCTAGTGTAGATAGGGTTAAGTACAGCGCATAAACAGTTCAACATCTGACCAAAACTTCACGGAATCTAAAGCGCTTCTACGAAAGCAGTGATTTTCTTGATTTACTGTTAGCTTCCCTTTCTTCGATAGTGGGAATTTAAGACATTTCAAAACACAAAAAAAATTATTGCTTTCTACGATAAAGACTGTCGTGTTTGGGTAATTGTGAAATTTATTGTACTATTAACTATTCTGTTATCTTCGAATTATTAAGTCAAATGGTTGGAATTATGGGTGAAAACCAAATTCTGGAGAAATATGTTTACAACATATGAATGCATGTGTACCCATAGGAAGGCCTACAAATTACCATTTCTTGCATACTGGGTGTGGTAACATGTTATTGATGGCAGGTGCTTATAAACTTTTTGTCTAAGAAGATAAAGGATGATTTCTATAAGTGACTTCTCCAAAATATATATTATAGTAAGTAATTTAATAATCTAGTAATCTTCTCTATTTTATGTTTACAGAGTTTGTGATAGCTATGAAGCATTATATGGACAAGTGCTGATATTCATTTGTTAAATGGAATTACAATGATGGTCACGTCAAGGTGTATTGCAATTCCACCGGCCAATATAAAGTTAAGGCAGGGGTATTTTGTACCATTCCATTGTACAGCCTTCCTTGGTTTCCCTTTTTTGTTTAAGAGCTGGCGATATTCATTCACTGCAAAGAAGAATAAAAGGGAGAATGTGAACGAAGTGTTAATATCAAGTACAATGCAAAGTGAAAATGTAATTTATGGCTATGTAACGTGTATAAAGAAATTGTACTTCTCAAACGGCATTATTGCATTTTTCAGTCGATTATTTTAGACAGAAACGGTTATTATCATTACAGATAGGGTATAGTTAAGGGAAAAATAATTCGTAGGAAAATAATTGTAATATTAAGGTACTAGCACTGGACACTTGCAAAAATGTTTGTCAATCATTTTCATAGGCTCATTATTTTAAGTTTAGTAGAAGAAATAGAGTTTACTTTGCGTTATGATTTACTAATTTCAAATTGTTTTAGAGCAGCTGAACTCTGTAATTTCAGGTTTACTTTCATACGTTAACAGTATATTGACCATAGATTTGTCACAGTTTAGAACATTTTTAACTTTCTATTAAGAAGAAAGGAACACTAGGTCTTGGAAAAGCAGTAGCAGTAAAGGGGCTGGTAAAACGGATTTAAACAATTTAACATAAAATGTTTTTAGAATCGTTTTCACAGGCACCAAAATCATCCTTGACAGTTACAATCAGCTTAACTATCATCAACGCAGATATCAAACCTTCGATAATATCGTGTAACACATCGTAGATCGCAATCAGCATAAACAGCACCTAATCTTAATCCTTATTATAATCATTATCACCGTATTTCTCAATGTAGCTGTCACCATTCCACTATTTTTATAGTTGTCACCACTTCATCAGCATCGTTGAGGTTTTCATCGTTATCATCATCGTCTGGGCCATCATTATCATCATCATCGTTGAACTTTTTACTTTTTTTGTACCGTTAGTATAGTATTACCTTGCTTATCCGTAAAGTATTGTCATCATCGTGTAATATAGTCTCTCCTTTTGTGAAAGTGTTTTTATGGTAACATTTCCCACTTCTTTTCAATAAACTATTGCATTTATCATTCAAATACTAATGTCATTACCTGAGTCTCTAATACAGACCTACCATCAAATTTTGTGGATGGGAGTTCCATTCCTCAGTAATGTTAACATGAATCTACATTCTTTTATATTACTGTACAACTGTAGCGCAATCGTAACCTTGAAAAGGAATGCTTCTGAAAATGTTTTTTTTGTATATCTATTCATATTGACGTCTCCTTTGGTACTGAAAAGCCAATGAATTTAGAGCCCGGCAGTCTTCTATTGGAGAGACGTTCTTATCAAAAGTGGCACTTAAACTTCTTCAGACTATGTTACTCTCATGTACCAAGAAATTATTGGGGGCGACGTTGGCAGATCTGCATTTATACCAATGCTAATAACTCTGATTACGTGTTTCTTCGGTATCAAACTTGGCAGGTTTCTTGATTCATCCTTTAACAGAAGAAAGATAAGTTTAATTTGGAATTGGAATTGATAATGCCACAAAACACTGGGACATTGACAATAACCTAAACATCATTTAAAAATCTTTTTGCTTAAATAGCTTTTACTATCAAAACGTTAAATAACCTTTATGCTTTTAACACAGATTAAACATAGCACTGAGCGAAAGGAGTTCTTTTATATACCTTGGTTTTGGTGAAAAATCTAAATCTTTTAAAGAAGGATTGAGGCTGCAGTCAAAATATGTACTGTTTACACGAAGAAAAATGTGTATGCTTTTGGTTCTGTGATGTATACTTCACATATTTCTTACCATGATGCTTTCCAGCGAAGGAAATCCCTTTTATAATCTTCCTACCCACAAGTTCACATGTTATAAGACATTTTCCAATGGAACAAACACTTGCAAACTAGTATAAAAGCGAACAAATTAAATCAATATTCTTTTACTAATATCGACCATACGTTCTACAGAAGCCGCAGCACGCTCCAAAATGTGAGGGGGATAAATTTAACTGCAGAAACCATCGCTTCCATTTATTTATAGGTAATACTGAATGCTGTTTTCGCGTAGCATATGCCTATCAATTTTGGGCTGTCAGAGCATATGAATAGTAAATCGAGGTATTTTAAAAACACAACAAATTATACATTGATCAGATCTTTTTGGCTACAACGTGAAAACATGGCCCACTACAATTCCACCCCTACCCACCACCTCGCTGCTGCGGCCCATGTTTTGTAGACCCGTAAGAGCTTAATATAACATGAGTTATATAGCATTTTCTTAGAGGCTGTCCAAATCAAACAATTTTACTTTTACGATTGTGGTTTATAACGTATTAAATGTACGAGCTCATTACAAACCACGATTTGCGTATTACGATTTTACCACTCCCAATGTATAGCAGTATTTATGATGTGAAAACAGCTCCTGATTTTGTTTTTATCTGTGGAAGGTGCAGTTGAGCTTCAGTTCTTAGAACTCCAGCTGGTGTTTTGTAGAGAGAACGCACGTTTAATCGTTTATCCATAAATCATTATTACATTGTACACTGTATGGCAGGTCATAATAATTAAAATAGTGTGTTAAAATAGTCATAAATGGATGTTTAATTTCTCGCATAACGTAATAACTGGGTTTTGTTAGGCTTAAAAGTCAATCCTTTTTTTCCACAGAGAGAGGACGTCCTTAGAAGGATGTAATTCCTGTAATTTGTTTGGATTTTACAGGAGAATGATCAATATTTTTATTATGTATTGCATTAGGTAAAAGTGTCAAAAATTGAAACTTGAAGTATCAAAAATTATATACTTACTTTGTTTTTCGAGGAAAAGACTCCTGTTTATGTCATAACATTTTTCTTACCAATCATCCAAAGAAAAGTTAATCAGGGTTGAAAATGAAATTGGAATCAACTCGTCACCGATGATGGACCAGTGCTTAATAGCACCTTGGGTGCAGCTAGTAAAAGTACCATTGTGCAATAACTGTTTAAAGTAATGTTTCTTGTTGACTAAACATCAATGTCAAACATCGACAATAAACTACCACAGACTATCACAAAACCTAAATTTGTACAATAATATATTTGCATGGCTTTATTTATATTTCATTTGTCTCCTGGCTTCCAGGTATGCAGTATTTTCTGCTAAGGAGACAAGAAACTAACATTAGTAATAGGGAAGTTACGATAAGTAAGTACGCTTTTATATTGTAGAAACTAGAAGATTTTTTTAAGCTAGATTGAAGGGATCTAGAAAAATTGTGCGAATAGACAGTATTTCAGAGGTCCCGGTGTTTTGGTCGCTGAGGTTTAACTGTAAAAGCCAAGTAATAGTATCAATTATAATTGATCATTTGACATCTGCTTAGTAGTGACTTTAAAGCTACCAGGTTTGAAGAGATACTAGAGAAAATTGAAAATGTGAGAAGTGAGACTTGATCCAGGAAATGTTATTTCGGTGGTAAAATTTGTAATTTTCTCTCATGTCTCCACACCCTCTTCCACACCCTCTGTTCTCAATGACATTTGAAACTCTAGTTAAATAAAAATGAATAAAGCATCTGCTTAGTTCTTGTACAAGATAGTGGTTATATTTTCTACAGTAGTCGAACTTTCAGAAGGATGAAACAGGAACAGTGTTATGGAAAATTTAGCAATCATTAGACAATAGGTCACACGTAAGAGGTACTGCAAATTATCAGTGCAGTGTCTTTCATTTGATAAGAAAGGTAATAGCATGCAGTAGCTAAGCAATGTTATTTCAAATGACAGCTTGTGGATGCAGTCCAAGAAATAAAGGGACATTAAATATTCAAAGCTTAGGAGTAATACAGTATCTCCCTGAGAGCACGCCATCTCACACCACGGAAGCACCATGTAGCTTTTCAAACACTTTCCAGTAAGGGATACAAATATGAGTGAACATAAACATTACAATAAAAATCTCAATATTAAAAGAGGTAACAGAATATCTCCGAATATGTTATGATATTTAGGCCCCCGTACCCAACTTGCAAATATTTATGTATCTCATGTTAATAGTATCTAGTTAAAGTTTCAAAATTGATTAGATTATATTAGCGTGCTTTGCAATTATTGGACAAGTTCCGCGTAAAATCTCAGAGAGGGTAGGAAACTACTAGTAATAAACTCTATGGGTACAAATTAATAACATTTAAGATATAGAAACACAATAATATGGATACCATAGGGAGCTGGTATTGTTCTGTTGGGTTTCACTGTTTGTAGCAAATTTCCCAGTTTAAATGAAAATCCAAAATACTTGCACTAGATATCAATCCAATATTTGTCTAGTGGTTTACACTAGTAAGAGATTGTCCAAACGAAATACTGCATTCTTCCCAGACGTTTTTGCGCTACCTAAGGCTACTCGGTTAACGTTACTGTAATTGTTTGTACTAGATGATTATATTTTCATAGTGTAAAACATAAGTAAAGTATCAAATGCATTTGATATGTTGATTTGTAGCATTATTGTTATAGAAAAGTCGAGATCATTCTTGTTTATGACTATGTATCTACTGATATTTGTTGTAAGCTTTAAAACAACAACACACGAGATGCAGGACTACAGCAACTGGTTGTCAGTCTTTCTTCTCAATTTTTATAGAAGTTTAAAAACGAGTTCAATATCTCTCTTTTTATTTCAACTTTGAAATTATTTAGTGATTTTTTTCTATGCATTTTGCTGATTTGTTTGTAATAATGTTTTTAGTGTTTGCATACGCGTTAGTGGATTTTAATGTTATAATGAACTTCTAAAACATCATTTGCTAAAGCTTGTTTCCATTGCCATCATCCTCTTTGAAGTCACCAAATTTTTTCCAGTCACTGCCTTCGGATTTCTTCGCCTTTTATATAAACTTGTTATAAATATTCCATGGATATTCATTAATTTGCTAGTCTCCTACTCGGCCATATCTTGAAAGAGCGTAGAAACACCTAAAGGAAGGGAGAGTGTCCTTGCGATTTGAAAAAATTCTTCCTATACTGGCGGCGATTTTCCTGCTATTGGGCTGAACGCCGAGGAACGTATAAGAGCGTGGAAAATGTTTGAAAATTGCAAACACATGATATTTTAAAGATAACATTATTGGAAAGGCATCCAAAGAAACCGTCATTATATATTACATGGAAAAAATATTCCATACAGACTATGTCTTAAATGCTGTTATCGAGAAGTCAAAATTCTATGCATAAATTGTACTTTGTTTGAAGATGCAAATCTCATGAAAAGTGCACCGAAATATGGTATGGAAGAGCATGCTTCCCTAGTAATCTACATTTAGACGACTTTCCTTTGAGTGCAACGAAAAACCGCAGAATTTATGATTCTATTTCTCACGAAACAGTGTATAACAACATCCTTGAATCTCACAGCATTGCTGCAGAGCAATTAAAATGCTTTCGTAGCAGTCCTACATCTACTGTAATACCAGGTATGGTATTTGGTAGGTTTGAGATAGACTTCCCAAATACTTCGTGGATATCTTTATCGTGTTAAATTCAAGAACTCTAACGCCAACTTAATTTTCTTCAAAATAACAATCTTTTTTGCACCTGATAAAATAATTGCCAAATGTACAGTATAACGTCCGCTGTATAGAATATATTGTTTGCATATTATATCTACGGTATTCGTTTTCTACGAAAATAAAAAAAGCTAATAATTTCTCCCTTTTTTTGGAGTACAATATTCTTTATTGGTACAATATTGTTTTACAAGGAGAAAAAATAAAATCCTAAGGTTGGATCTTAAAACCACCCTATTCAAAAGATACTATTTTCCAGCTATACTATCATTTTTGATGCAAACTTGTAGATGATCTCAATCTTGCAAAAATTTGCAAAGCATGGCTCTACCTTTGGAAAGGGATTGTGGTCACATTATTTTAGGAGCATATTTATTCAGTAACTCTGAATATTATTTCTGTCATTAAGCATGTCTGCCTTTATTACTGCATTCGTATCCATTAAACATTTCGTGGAGTTAGAAAATAGCGTTTATAAGGTGTAATATATTTAATGCTGATTAAGCCCTTCTATCCCAACGTTGCGTATCACGTGATGTCACTTGTTTGTTCCTTGTATCTTCGTCTGTATGTGTCTGTCTGAAGTTTAACAGCCAGAACAGTAAAGTTCTCCGAATAAAACAGTGAGCTCTTTAACGTATCAGCTTCATGCCTTTTGCGATGTTTTAATGCGTTTCATGACCGTTACATCAGACCATAAACATATGAAGAGCTTACGTAAAAGCTCCCGTGAAAATTGCTGTTACCCTTACGTAAAAAGTGTACGTGTCAACGTAATTTTTCCAGAAAAATTCTTGTAATAGTTCACGATCGATTTACGCTGCTCTGTGCTGTACTTTTCTTTATGCCTCATTATTGGTACATGCTGTAGTTAGCTTATTTGACAATATGGCTAACATTATCAGATGCCTCGGTGAGATACTTATTCTAATATATAGTCAGGGTACGTTACCTGACTAGAACCGTTAGAACCTTTGGTAAGGGTTCAAAAGTAACTTGTTTCCACTCGATTGGCCACCTTGTTGTGCAGTATTTCACCTGATCCCAAAGCAGTGCACTTTACTCTTTTTATTATTTTATGAACATTGTCAAAGTTGGAGTATAGAATTGGAATTTCAGATCTACCAAAGATAAAACAGGATTTTTGTAGTTTCCATTAAAGTAAGGGTCGCCAAGATATTTCATGACTTGAGGGAAACTAAAATTCTTCTCCAGGGTTTGTGGCATTTATACTTTTTCGGAGTTTTCCTTTAAAGTTAAATTGACATACTGTTTATGTTCCCATTAGACTAAAATAAGCGGTTTTACTTTGCTCTAAGATGACATAGACAGCCAACAGGTTCGGTAGAATTTGATCAAAGGCGTTAATACGTTGAGACGATACTTAGATGAAGAACATTTCAGTAAACTAAACCTCAATATCAAAACTAAAAAAAACAATAATATGATCAACTTTATCAGTTTTAGAATTCATGGAAAATTTATAACTATTTATAACTATTCTGAATTTTTAACAGAGATATAACTAGGACTTCCAAAGTCTCTTTATTTGAGAATCTTTGCTTTCGGGGTAAAGGGGATGGAGTTGCGTCGTTTTTTGTTTCTTGGAATAACATCAGATGTGGGTCAGATTAGTCTTTTCTTGTTAAGTTGTAGTAGTCAATCCGAAAATGTAGGTAAGATTCACTTTTCACTAGAAAATGTGCTTGTTCAAACACCATAAAGCCTTACCTCATCTCTCCTACTACTTGATCTACTTCCCTCTCCTAACGTCTAGAAATCTGATCTTATTTCAAATTTTAAAAATTCTCACTTAACTGCTCTTCAACCAGTATATTCTCCTTGTTTCATTCCTTACCCCATGATTTCTCTTCCACTCTTTAACATCTTTACACAA
The DNA here is from genome assembly GCA_010016065.2 of Carybdea cf. marsupialis auct. non (Linnaeus, 1758). NCBI lineage: Eukaryota > Metazoa > Cnidaria > Cubozoa > Carybdeida > Carybdeidae > Carybdea > Carybdea cf. marsupialis auct. non (Linnaeus, 1758). Next base: position 12,847 of record JAAAKL020001371.1, read on the forward strand.
CTTTCTCTACAGAAACGAATTCTAGCAGATTCTTTCTTAAAACTTCCAGGACCATGACTTGTTTGAGGCAACTTCGTGGATCTTTTGTCATCATAAATATTATATCTCAGGAGAATTTCAGGATTTCCTAGACAAGTAGTCATGTGCTCATTTTTCCTTTGAATAATAATGGACAGTTTTACTTAGGATTATGCATGGCTTATATCTTACTCTTCAGACTTTTCACAATGTGCATACACACTTCTTCTTGTGAGTAATCTGGTGTAATTATCTCCCCCAGACGTATTGCTTGTACGGATCAAAACAGTAATGACGGGCAATGATATCCAGCTTTTATTTTCTATATAATGGAGGCCGGGATTCATCTTTAAACCTCAGGTAATATGTAAAAATAGTAAATCTTGCATTGCTAGATTGATCTAAATGCAGATATCACTATTGGAAACTGTTTTTGATTTATATCAATGTCGTTGCTCCTCAAAACAACTTTGGTTAAGTTTTAAGCGGTTAAAAGATGGAGATTCTATCTGATCTTAAAGCTTGAGTTTTATAATATACCAGTGTCTTGTGTGAATAGGATGCAAGCCATGCATTTTAAAACGTTGTTCCATTTATTTCAGTCCCCCTCTCATTGCTCACATTGCCTTTGATGATCTCATCAGGGAATAACCTGAATGACATGAAAGTAGAACAAATGATTTCTTATACTACGAATTGCGACATAAAAATACGGTGAAAGCAAAGCCCAGGTCTGGCCATCATTGGGTAGTTCTCATAAGGTCAGTACAACGTATTGAAATATCAAGTTTTGTATAGATTTCATTGAAAACGGGGTTGTAAAAAGTAACAATTTTATTCTACTGTTTGGAACCGAATAATTCAAGTATTTAATCTGTATCTTAATCTCGAGCACTAAGTCAGGATTTTTAATTTCTATTTGAAATTTTCTTGAAATACACTAGATAGGATATTTGTACTAAATACGCGTGAAACGTACCGATAAAATAGCTTCCTCTTCCACATAGATAATTTTTTCCACCATTGGTCACAATACAAAAACACATTGTCTCTACATCTTGAATTGTTATTTACTGATTTTTCCCTCTTTTTTGTGCTACTTCTTTGATTGATACTGAAGCATTGTATTCCCCTTTGGTTGTCTGATCAGCCTTTTTCCTATGCAACGGCAAGGGATCTTTGTTTAGAAAATTACACGTGTCAGAAAATTCGACGCAGTGCTGCTGCAAAACGTTCTTTGATGTGCTTTTTTTGTGTCTCCTATTTTACATCCTAAGATTTCAGTTTACTTTCGCTTGACGGAGGATCCAATCCACGTTCCATCCAAACAATTATAGATAAGAAAATAAATGGTATATAAGAGAACATGAAATTTTATGAAATGGACTTAAACTTAGGTGCCCATCTAGTTGACAGTTTTTCTGGTGATTCCGATGGAGTGTGACAATGCACAGTAGTCTTCAAAAGTCCCCTTCTCCCTAACAAGGTTAACCGGGTTAATATGACAGTTATTAGCAAAGCCCTTAAGAGATATCTATTCTCGTTAAATTTGTTTATTTATGAAATTTTCTCTATTTATTGTAAGGAGGGTAACAGTAATCTTATCTGAAAGTTAATATCCCGAAGGAAAATGATTCTGCAATAAGATACAATACCATAATCTCATAACTTGGTAGGTGTTTGTTATATTTCAGGGCAGTTGAACGTATATCTTTTAATTCTTCAGGCTAATGAACATCGTGTGAGCATGAGAGTGATAAGTGTGATAATAGTACGATAGCCAATGGAAAGGATGGGGATGAGAAATGCATCAGGAGTTTGGGTGCATAAGAAGTTTAGTTCTTTGACAAAGCACTTTCATAATCATGATAAATCCTAAATTACAACTGCAATCTATCTATAAACATTAACAAGGTATTGCCAAAAGGTCTTGATTTGTTTGTTTATATATATGTAATATATCTAACTTTTACGACTCACATGACCCCATCGTTTTTTACAAACATTTCAAGGGAGGGAACAGAAGATTCGGTGACAAGGATGGCTTTTGAAAAATGTTAATAATTTGATCTTAAATTGTTGTTCTAGCTAGTAGTGACATTGTAAACCCAACATTATAGGAAAAACAATGGTGTGCACGTCAATAACTTAGAGTCACGGAAGTGCTATCTATATCAAAATTGGATTGTTTCTGCAAAGTTGTAGAAATGGAGAAATGTTTGAAGTTATGACAAGTTGCAACTGAACCAAGAAGTCAACTACAAAAGCATATTAATAGTACCTTAAATAGATTATGCGACAAAGTGCCAATTATGTTAATAAGAGAAGATAAATATCTTATTTAAGTAAAATGATATTTGAGGTTTAATAAAGATGGTAATTAAAATCACTAGCCATGGTTAACCAATTAAAAACGTTGATCTCAAATCAGGTGATAGGAAAAGTATATCATGTGGGAGACTTAAAACGATGTGGTGCTATTTTCAGTAGTCCAACATCTTAACAGGGAAACATTTACACAAGAGATATAAAAAGATTAAAAAGTTAGAAGAGACACTAGTGAAAAGTGAAAATGTCACCACAGGGATTAAAAGATTAAAAACGTACAGAACGCCAAGATAAAATATTTCATATAACCATGTTTTAATGTTTTGATAAAAATTTTCAAGCACTCTATTCTCCATGATAACCAGATGATTATGGTGTATAGAAGTCAAAACAGAAAAATCGTTTATTTTTTAACCATCTTTATGGTAAGAATTAACGTATGCTGTACAGACGAATCGAAAATATGATGATGATGATAATCATTAACTGTTCAAAATCAGCCTTATATTGTCAATATTTTTAAGCAGTCACATTTTTATTTGATTCGACATCTTTATAAACCCAATTGCTCAGTATATATCAATAATACGATTGTAAGGATTCGTGCAAGGACATTAGGAATTTGAGAGAGTGTAATTTGCGGTGTCTGTTGTTCTGTTTTCTGTCACTACACACTCGTTTCTGGATGTGCATGGGCGTATGTTCCTATTTTATTACAAGGAGAAGGAAACATGTGCTAATTTTTATACAGTCATTTAACAAAGTGGCTTAAACCTAAGAATTGGTACGTTAATAGTAAAATGTTGAAATACTTTAATCGAATTTTTACGTTATAACAAATCTTCAAGAAACCACTGTTGTTAATGGATGTCAAACTTGTTTCTGTATTAATGACAAAACAAGCAAGAAATGCCAAGAAATTTAGTAAATATTAAAGCATTATCACCGCTAACAGTCATTTTACTTCCTTTGCGACATGTAATACACATGTTCTAATCAAGGACCCAGAACTGCCATTAACATACAATTAAGGGATTCACTTGAGTATACTAAGAAGGCATAAATATTGGGCAGATGAAAGACTCTCATTGTACCTCATAGAGAGAAGGCACTATTGGCTCTAAGATGAAACAAATTACCCTTTTTACGACTTGTAATTACCAACAGCAGGTTACCAAGCAGTTAGTGGTTTGGTGATTAACTTGTCACGAAGTACTTGTCTTAATCTCGTAAAGGCCTGCTCAAACTAGTAAAGAAAAAGTGTCAGGTTGAAAACTGCAAGATAACTTCTTATTGCAGTGCCTGGCGGAATAAATGGTCTTTACTTATTTGCAACTTTTATTAAGAGCAGGACTGTCAGAGAGTAGGAAGGAAGGGCTGCCCTTATGGCTGTTAATAGCTACATATTTAGGAGGTCATAAAGAATTAAAGAAGTGTATATTGCTGTAGCGAGTTTATGCTGCTCTTTCTCAGATATGAAATGTCTAAGTTGAAAGCTAGCATGCATGACAGAAATCCAGTAACTGTAAACACATACATTGTTATGCAACTCTGTTGATTATGATGATTTAATTGAAAGGATTTATTCCTTATGAATATGAATTCACACTTATTATTCTCGTTTTGTCGTAATAAAAAGAGAATTACACACAAATTAGTAGGTTCAGTATATTTACACGAAACTTTGGAGGCTGCAAGTGTAGCAGAGTAAATCAACGATGGCATGCAAAGTCTTGGTAAGTTGCAACTTTTATTGAGATTATTACGAAGAAAAAACTCTATAAAATAAAAGTTGAGCTTTTCAGACGGCTTGAAAACTATTAGTATCCTACAAAATGCCATAATGTACTTTATTAAATATGCTTCTGTCTTGTATATAACAGGGTATAGAAGGAGTTGGCATATCTTCATGTCGATTTAGAATGCTTCTCAGTATAACGAATAATTCTTAACGAGATGGAAATGGTTTTATGTGGCTAGTTTTATTTCTTTGGGCATAACAATTGTACCACAATAAGAAGAAAAAAAGAAAAAAAATGTTTTTAGGCAAATTCTAAGCATATTCTGGTTTACTCGCCGCTGCTGCGTCATACTAAATATCCTGTAGTCCTTCTCAACAACCTGTAAATGGAAACGGCTTTATGTTTATGCGACTTAGATGCTTGATCATTTACACATTACAGTAATATTTTGCAACAGAAACACGACCTGACGGCATGGTTGTATTAGCTTTGATTTTGAAGAGGAAAAGTCATTAATGATTTCTTGTTGGCTATGCTAACGTTGAAAATGGAACTTGAAACTAAAAACAGTTATTGCGTTATTGTGTTATATACTGCATTATGAACTTTCATTCGTGTCTCCTCTGCTGGCTGAAAGTTAATAAGTTACTTCCTGAAGATTCTGAAAATGTAATAAAACTGTTGTTATTATGGCTAAGAGTGTTTAAACATAAAATTATTATACATCTTTAGATACCTGATGTAATAAGTGCATTTAATTGTAAGAAGATCAAATACCTTTTGCGAGATAATAGCAAAAGGTGCAATAATAAACGAGTATATCATACCCTCGGTATTCATAGAATGCAAATGACAAAATATTTGATTGAAAGCAGATCTTATCATACCAGGGTCTGCCATTTGTAATTTCACTTATTTGTAATAGAATGCATTTCATATTTAAAATATTATTTTTGAATGAGCATATTTTAAATTCATAGCATTGAAATATTTCTAAAAGCATCAAGCTATTTGAACTGAATAACAAAAATGCCATAAAAACTATTTTTAAATGAGATTTTCTTCCTTCATTGTCGGAAGAAAATATAATTGGTTTTCGTTTGTTAAATAGATCCTACGTCTCCCATATCGTATCATGCATTGGCAATCATTTTCTTACTGCTTTGATGGTGAACTTAAATTGTAAGGATTGAAATGATTATTGGACATTCAATTACATTAATCCTTTTACGCATTTTCAGTCTACAATCGTATGAAAAGGCCTTGCCGTAAGATAACAAGCCAGGTGCAATTCATAATACACTCATGTATACTGATACATGGGAGTTTCTGAAAACATCTACTACAATTTTGGTTTTATAGTCAATGCGGCGCGATGGCTCAGCGGTTCAAATCCCACTCAAGGCGATTTGAAAATTTGCCTCTTACATCAATTTGTAAACTGAGCCATCAAACTGGCCTCCAAGCCAGCGAGTCATCCTTTTGGGGTCGACAAATGGGAACCAGTTCAAACTGGGGCCAAATTGTGGAAACACAAGGAAGAGGAGTGCCACCCCTCCCTGCCTTTGGGCAGAAGCCATACGAAAAGGGAGCCTTCGGGTTGCCCTCCAACAATATGATATATTTTTTTGAGTCAATGCATTCCTTTTATTCTACGTTTGTACACGATCGATGAAATTTCTAGGTAACTTGACCCTACCGCCTACCCCCATTTTCTTTGAGTTATAGCTTCTTACTCACTTTTTTTCAGCTTTATGAGAGAAGCAATCCTCAAAAGGTCATATGGGAAAACAAGGGCATTACCCTTTATTTAGACTTTGTTCATTCACATAATTGTATAATTGTTAGACGGAACTTAGAAAGCATTTTATTTGTAGATAATGAGCAAACTTTCAATTTATAACTTACAGTATATGCTTCACCATTTCCTGTGATTCTCGATTTCTGAATTATAGGGTTTTTTCAGTATAATTATTTATCGGTTGTCGGTGTATTTATTTATCATCCTATAAGATGTAACTTCTATTCCAACGGTGGGATTGAGACCTTATTTAACTTTTAAACCCTTACTTCAAATATGTTGAACTTTAGCAACATAACTAAGAAAATTCTGGCATTGTATTTAAACGACCTTATGTAGAAATGGCAAGATGACTCAAAAAAATCGTTAGCGGTTAGTGTTTTGCCTCTACCCTTTAGATGACTACAAATTTCCAGACGCAACGTTATCAGAATACCTCTGCTTGACAACCAACGCATTAAAAGAATAAGAAAGTCTTAGATCTCTATTCAACGCCGGAAAATGGCAGACGAATATTTTCTTTAAGGTTCTGAGAACTCCTTGCTACACACGGAGCAAAATAAGGCTTGATATATACAGTCTTACGCATAACAATTTCTCTCCTTGCTAGGCAAAGTTCCCGTTTACAGAAGACCAGCTTCGAGGTAAGTAGAATGATTGTATTAAACGAGTTTAATGTTCATGAAAGTGAAATTCATGTTGGATTTAAGACGATAATTGAGAGAAAGCCAATAACGTGGAACTGGAAACTTCTATAACGCACTTAATTTAATACACGTTGATAATGTGAAAGAAACGTCTATTGAAGCAAGGGATATATCTTTTAAATCAAATTAGTTCCTGTTCTACTAATACAGTTTCCTCTTTTAATTTTCAGTTAAATATGGTAGATATTAAGTGTTAGTGAAGACCTTCTAAGTACCTTCAGAAAACTCACTTCCTGGAGACCATTTCATACTGTCAGTACAATCCTTAGGTTTCAACGTGGCAGTAACAAGTTTGGTTCTGAATACAGGGGGTGCTAGAAAACGTGCTGCTATTTTTCCAATTCTTTAAAACTGTTTGTCTAATACTTTCTCTCATTTTATTTATAAATGGTGTGCAAATTAAACATGCGGAGAATGGTGAACTCTAACGTTACAGGTACAACCGCATATTCTCAACTCTTTATAAGTAAGAGATGAAAAGCTGAATGAGATGGCTACAAGTGAAATTAATATTGGGTCTTATTTGATTTCGTAAATTTTTCTTAAGCATAAACTGATGATAAATTACAGTTGAATCCCGTTAACTCGGACCCTGGATAACTCGGACATTCGCTTAGTCGAACGAATTCCTTGACCCCCATGGATTTGACAACACTAATCAAGTCCAAATATTCCGCATAAGTCGTACCCCGGATTACTAGGACATTCGCTTAGCCGTACGGTTTTGCTCGGTCCCTTCAGGGCAAAAACCTCATGTAACTCAGATTTTCTGAAAAGCGTATGTTAAATTATTTTAATTAGAAACGAATTCTCCTAAATTTTGGATAAACATTTTAAGACTTATGTAGTTTTTTTATTTCATTACTGCTCGATGATATGGAAAGTTATTAAGTCAGTTTTTCCTCTTACCACTCGTCAGCAGAAACCTACAGAGAGCCAATTCTTTTTAGTTTTTCTCACCCTCATCAAAATGAATAAAACTCTCATAAGTCATACTTTTCGCGAAAGTCTGCGTTATCGGAACTTCAGTTATCTCGGACATTTGCTACGTCGGCGAACTTCCCGTCCCCCTCGAGGGTCCAAGTTAACGAGATTCTATTTTTTACCTTATTAACCCGCCTTAACAAAACAACGCCTCAATCTTTGGCTGGGCTAGAGATTCTCTAATTTCTCTCCTAGAAAAATTTTGAATATCAAATCGACAAAAATGAAAAAGTAAAACTCACAAGGTTTATGTTAAATTCAATAGCATTAAAATGTTAAGTAATCAAAAAGGCTGCAAGAGACCTAATAACAGCGACAACGTTCTGTGACTCTGGTTCTTATACTAAAAGGGACAATTTTCTAGATAATGTAAACCACATTAAATTTTATGGCGCCGTCCCTGAAGAAACCTAAGATGAAAATGATCAACGGTGGACAACATTAGCATTTAACATACTTTGAAAATAATGAGTGAAAAACAAGAAAGAATGAAACAAACGAACAAAGTGGAAACAGAGATTTAAAATTTTTAAAACTTTAAAACCTTTAAAATCTCTGGTGGAAACAAAAAAGAAAATCTGGAGAATCTGACAGTAGATGAAATGTGATAAACCGATTTTGAGGACACTGTTACTCCTGGCTTGGATTTTTAAATGATTAAGGAACTAAGAGAAGTGAAAGAAATATCACGGATCTGAAAGTCAAGTTAAGGAGTTTCGGGAAGTTGAGCAGAACAGCAGTAAAAGGACAGCTGAATATTCAGCGAGATAAAGTATATACTGGGAAAATACATGGAAGTGATAATGCAATGAAATCTGGTGCCAACTTTGTAAAATAGGGAGTACCAGGAAGAGCACAGGGAATGCAAAACTCTAAGGAAAATATTCTTTGCAAAGGAGGTACGAATTCGTGCCAACATTTAGAAGTCAAAATATAGAGAGGGACTGAGAAGCACGAGTTCAGGATAGAACCATCGATAAAATAAACTTAACTTGCATCGATAAACTATTCCAACAGGATCATAAAAGAGTTTCCTAACTCTCTCATGGAAATTTGCCATTAATTAGAGCAGTTAAGTTCTCAGACATTGAGATCGAAAATAGTTATGCCTAAAATGGTTTTAGAAAGGAATATGTTTGTGAAAAGTAATGGATTTTAAGAGCTACAGCTGAGATGATAAGCCCTAAAATGGAGACGCATTTCTTGATACAAAGGACCTGACAGGAAGAAACGATTGGGGCTGAAGGGTTTCGCAGCATTATATGGAGGAATAGTATAGCATAATAAAGCAGAGGTTAATAAAGTAGTGTCTAAAAGATTATTGTAGCGGGATGCTGTGTTTGTTTTTTATGTTAAAACCTACGCCGGCCATTATAATCAAGAAATTTTATGATAAAAATTAAGTTACCAACTTAACCGAACAGGTGTAGGAGCAAAAGTAGATGGATAAAGAAGCATTTCATCAAGAATATGATGGCATTAAAAGATTGAAGAAGAACGTTGTAGAAACGTACGTAAGATGCAAATGAACAAAGATTGACAAAATTAGAATTTAGCACATTTTGAAAATGATGGACGGAAAAGAAGAAAGAATGAAACGAACGAGCCTTGTAGAAACTTAGATTTTAAAACTTTAAAATCTCTGGTGGAAATAAAAAAAGAAAATCTGAAGAATCTGACTGTAGCTGAAATGCTTGAAAACATTTTACGGGCGCTGTTGGTCCTACCTTCTTCTTTTAAACTAATTACGGCGTTGAGTGAAGTCGGATAAATAGCGTGTATCTCAACGGAAAGGGTGCAGGAGCAAAATTAGATGAGTACAGAAGCACTCCGTAAATGGCACTGAACAATTTCAGAAGGAGGAATACGAATCATTAGATGAGGGAGATCGATATAACAAGGCCTATGATATGGTACTCAATTTCTGAATTGTTGAGTATGCATAAGGCAGTGTGGATTAGTGGATAAAGTATTGCAATGTAAGGTGTAAGTTTTGCAGTGAATTTCCAGAAAATGTTAACATGAGATTAGCACTTTTTGATGGTAAACTCTCTCCTCTATTTCCTCTTTAGTTTTTGTGATGAACTTCAAGCAAAAACTAAGGGAGGTGAAATCTATGCAAACTCTTGAGGGAGGATAAAATATCACCACCTCCTGTTTATGTATGACGTCAAGGTCATTCTCTAAAAACCAGTAGATGAGTTAATCTCCAGAGTGCAAGTATTTAGTAGAGAAACGAACTGGAATTCGACATTAAAAATGGGAAATGCTTATCATGAAAAGAGAGAGAAATAAAACTAAAAAATGCTGATATTGACAAAGAGGTATAAACTTATCTCCTGTCCTCTTTAATTTGAGAAAATCTAAGAGGTATGAGTGAAAGCTAATGGCTTGAGTATCTCAAAGGGAAAAAATGGGTTAAGCCTTCTGTTATAATAGGGACACCTTTCTCTATCATCTATGAGGCATTAGAATGGGTGTCTTTAGTTTTGTCTTGAAAAGTTGTATTTTCTTGAATGCAAGATTCAAATAAAATGCCTAGCAGTCTTTGGCTTTGCAGTTATTTAGCAGCGAGTATCAAAAGATTGAAGACAAAATTTGCTATTTTCTCCCCAATTCTGAGTAAAGTGGTTGGCAACCAGCGGACTATATGGTAAATAGTTATAATCATCGAGATACCACATTTTATGAGGGATTTTTATAAAAGATATATCATTTACTTATAATCAATTCGGAAAAAGTTAATTTTAATTTTGGTCTAGATTATATGGGTGTCCCTATCGTTATCGTTTTCCAAAGAAAATCATGGCTAGGATCTGATATTTGGCGTATTTTATTGCAAATAATGCTTTTCCTGCATTAAAATCAATAATATTGTTTACTTCCTTTGTTTGTTTCTTACCTTAACCTGTTTGTACCTTATTATAGACAATGACCTAACAATTTGCCATGGAATTAAATCATTGATTTGTAAAGCTTCAAACTGTATGATTGTTCATAAAAGATATTTGGTATGGACATTAGTCAATAATCAATAGTCAATAATCAATAGTATATACAAATGTCTAGACTATTGAGAATGTCTATACTGTCTAGACACATTTAGGTTTTAGAACCACAAGTTCGAGTTTTTATATTTGCATTTCGGTAAATCTTCGTTTTAAAGACTGTATTTGGTGGCGCATAGTTTGCCATTTTACAAGTTGTTATTTCATAATTTAATCAATCATGAAGCTAAAACTGAGGCTAGAGAAGCTCTTGAAACTTTATAATGATCTAAACGTAGAAGATCACATTCAGCTGAAATGCGAATGCAGTGCCAAGAACATGAATAGAAGTGAAATATAATTACATTGGATAGTTGGGAAAACGCCAGGTTTGCTCCTTAGATCCTCCACATAAACGTATTAGCCAAGGAAAGAGGAACCATAGACCGGCAAGATAGGCAGAGGAAATTTTATCGGGCTTTCACAAACTTTAGCGGGTATCTGGTAAATAACGAAACAATAGAAATACGTCTATGCTTACAGATATACATTAGAGAAGAAATGATGTGACAAAGTATAATTTCTGTGAGGATCATCCTTGTGTTCTCTGATGATAAGTCATAGCCTTTAACTGAGACTATTTTATGATATATTTCGCAAATCCAACTAACGAGTCTCGCACGCCTGAAAAAGAAGGTTGGTGTTACTCGATTTGCCAGGATATACCACATCACTTCTTGCCACCGAGAACACATTGGATCTAGAAAAACGGGTCAAACTGTATTTTACTCCCTTTCTGTCTTTCTCTCTTTCTCCATTTCTTCCTTTCGATTTTCTCTCTTTCTCTCTCTCTCTTTCACTCGCTCTCTCGTTTTCTTTTCGAAAAAACACAATTATTCATTACTGTTGACTACAAGAGAGAAAAACAACTGGCAAAAATTGAGAAGGTGAATATGGCTGCAAGGTATACGTTGTAAAATCACTCGCGTAACAGTAATTTTTTTTCGATAAGTCATGAATAACATGTAAATTTATATATCGTCTCATAAATGTTTAGTTTTAGGTCGAATAGTTAGAATGGGAGGAGAAGGTAGGCCATGTTTGTTACGTTGACCTCTTTGGTACAATATTCATAGCAATAAGGAACAGAATAATTTTTAAAGTCCGTCTAAAGGAGTCTACTATAAACAATATACCCTAAACTTATACTTTCCGTTCAAGCAAAAGGGGAAAACGTTAAGCTTAGTGAATAGAAATTTTGATGTCAATATGAAAGGCGATGCAAATTATCTTATTCTTCAGTTGCGTGTAGCATGGAACAAAAAAACCTCCCTCATTTGAAGCTCTTATAGGCATCCAAGAAAATTGTAAAGGCACTGTAAAGTTCTTAAATATTAAGATCGGTATATTTACCTTTAACTTATTGCCAATATACATAATAGTTCTAAGTAGACATAATCATCAAATAAGATATCAGGCCAAATTTTCTCTGATAATTTTTGTATTATTTATCCATATTTTTAACAGAGCTTCGTGCTGCCTTCAAATTATTTGACAGAGATGGCGACGGCACAATAACTGCTACGGAAATAAGAGCAGTTATGGAAATTTGTGGACAAAGCCAATCAGAGGAAGGATTAGCTGACATGATCAGTGAAGTTGATGAAGATGGTAAATTACTTGGAAATTTATTTTAGTTATTATAATGCTATGCATAGTCTCAAACGAAGTAATAGGCAGTCTACAAGCAAAGCAATCTTAACATGATAATTACAATTAATAATCCATTGAAATCTATAAAAACACTGGATGAAGCATCTTCCGTCTCAAAGTGACATCTGTCTTTCGACGCCTTTTTCAATGCTTATAAACAATGTTATAAACATGTAACATGGCATACTTTCCCGCGATATTTTAACTTCCAGGGACTAGTATTTGTGACCAAACCTTTTCGCTGTTGGAAAAAATTGGATTGCTTGATCCAGTCTTTTCTATAGATCAGTGCAATAACCCATTAGCAACTGTCAACCCCATGAATTTGTAGTGTTGTTTCCCATGTGCCGCATGTCTATGTTATATCATGTGCAATTTGTCATGGACATTATCGTAGGAACTTTTAACGTTTCATTTTTGTTTTCGCATTTCTGAGGGCTTGTTTACACATTCCAAATAATAGAATTTCGTCTGTTATGATAGACGTACTTTGATGAAAATCATATGTATCAACCAGAAACACTGGACATATGTCAAATTACCACTATAAACCAGAGAAACTAAAGTATTTCTATGCCTTTCAGGAAATGGGGAAATAGAGTTTGATGAATTTTGTTTGATTATGGCAAGAATTTCTGGTAGCGAAAGAGATGGAAGAAACAATCACAAGGAAGCATTTGATATATTTGCCAAGGACGAGGACGGACTTATTAGTACTCAAGATTTGTTGCATGTACTTCACAACTTAGAGGGTGCATTTCTCACCGAAGACGAGATCAATAGGCTGATAAAAGAAGTGGATCCTGATTTTGATGGGAAAATAAACTTTGAAGGTAGCTCTAACGTATTTGATACATATGTTATCTTGTATGTCCTTAAAGATTTCCTTTTATTTCTAGATGCACATTGGAAGTGAAAATTATCAATCATAAAATTTTGCAACTACAACTATCCAATACGTGGCTGTTTTACCTCTTAAAGCTCTTTCTTAGTTTTCAAAGCCTCGAGAAACATTAGAAAAAGGTCTTTAGACAACGAATGTAAGACAGAAATTGCGATTTCACAAAGGGGTGTATTCCAGAATTAGTTAGTTACCTTTTAATAAGAGGAACTGAGATTATTGATAACAAGTTTGTTCATTAAATTATGCTTGATAAGACGTGGTCTGAGGTATCAAGTTTTAATTGAAGGGAGAATAAATTGCATATCGTAACATTAATGACAGCTTTTAGGTTCTACTTTACTTAAAAGTTATATTATCAGTTTCAAAAAAGTTGGGACCATGACCCCTTTTGGTTTCGCCGAGCATGCATTTTATCGCTAGGACAGACACTACTGAAATATTTCAATTAATCTCTACAAGGGTAGGTGCTCCTCTATAACTATACATGACGGGGAATCAATGCTTAACAATTAACGAAGGACGATTTACACAATTTTCTATTTGGATTCTGAAGATTTTTTACCAAAAGTGTAAATGCAGGACGATCAACTGATATTGATTATTTTTTACAGTATTGTTTTTAACTGTTTTGCCCTTATCAACATAACTACATGAAAATTTCCTTGCTATTGACCCCTTTTGATCTGTTTTCTTATCCCTCTTGTTTTGTATGTCAGGACGTAATGTTTTGTTGTTTCATATTATAATTTTAAGATTGATTAGGTATTTGTGTAACTTACCAAATGCTAATTTTGTATATTATAATTGCTTTCTTATAGATTTTAGCAAAGCATTCATGTTCCATAGATGATATCTTTGCAAAATATACCTAAATGCTTCAGAACAAGGAAGAGAATGGAAAGTCTCTCACATCAGTCCAGTTATCTTGATTATTTCATGGGATGTCAAGGCAGTAGATTACAATAGCTCTGTAATAAAAAATCACAATCCTTCTCCTGTAGAGTTATGGCAATCAATACCTGTATTGGTTATTGACAATAAAAACAGATGTTACTATGCATCCAATATTTCTATCAGTGTCTGCTTCCCTGAACAATCACCAAGACTCTTTTCACGGTACATTGTTATAGAGGAAAAATCATTAAAGTGATGATGCTTTCTGGTTCGCAAATTAACGTCAAATAAAGGGTAGTAGCAGCTGAAATTTTATTAGGTTATAGTTGGTAAACCACTATATAAACAGGCGGTAGCAAACAACTCAACCAGTACGGGTCAACGAAGCCTCCGAAGCGGAGAGGGGGCCTCGCTAATACACGATACGATAAGGATAGGGGGACAAAATTCGTATGCCATAGTTTCCTCAGATGTCTTTTAACCGGATTCAGTAAATGGAGCTGTTGGTTGAATTTTCGTAATATTGGTGCTTACTTCTCTTCTCTTGGTAGTTGAAATAGTTCTTAAGTAGTTGTAGAAGTTGAATAGGTCAAATCTCTCAGAGGTGGAACAGACACGTACCTCTAACCAGTCTTTTAAGTCCGTTATCGCAAACGTCACACTGTAGAGGCTAGTAATGAGTGAGGAAATTGTTAATATTGCTTAAAAAGCCAAAGTTATCATTTGGAAGGATAAAAATTATTTGCACCTGACTGCACTGCTCTTCAACTTGACGATTTTTACCTTCAATTGTCCATTCGTAGTTGACCCAAATGAATTTACTTATCATTAATGTGTTTTGGAACAAGAATAGAATCACAAATATTTATATAATTGTCACAAAATTTATATAGTGATGTCACTGGTTTATGCAGATCATTTGGTGTGGTCAAAGTCTGTTACAAACTTTGCGAAAACGATTATCATGAGCTTTTGATTGAAAGTCTTACACGAATTATTACCCTACTCTCTTTACAGCAAAACTAACTAAATAGACATCACGAACATTTAATCCAACCTGGCATTTTCTTTTATCTGTGCACTGTGCGTCTCAGGATCTTTTGGGCAGTTCTTTAACAGTCTACTAATTAAGAAAGGCTTCTTGTCAAATGCTCAACAAGCTTTCTACCTTGGTAAGTACCTACAACCGATTGTGAGCGCTTGAGATCTGCAGTCTTATGGACATGAACGGAAATGTACTCTGGTTTAAAAGACCAGCCTTGCCGACGTAGGTCTGTTATTTTCAAGATCCAGCAAGTAATGCTTCTCGATAGAAAATATTAGACACACAGGTTGCTAGCAAGGAGATAAGACGGCTGAGAAAAATATTGAAGATCAAAGCTAAAGAGACTGGGGAGGAGTAGTACCGTTTTGCCCACGGAAAATTTTTTATTGGATAACTTTTGAATAGTAATATATATCACATGAAATTTTGTGACATATCCTAACGTTGAGTAGATTTGAGTACAATTTTCTAAAAATTAAATAAAGAGCGGTGTAGTCACTATTTCGGCGAATGATGATGTCACATATTTTAATTAGTATATGTTAGGTAGTTACATACATTTCGGAAATATTTAGATTACGTTATTTATAGAGAAGCTCAAATAAAGGGGAGATAAAAGACAAAGGTATCCTTATCGCTCTCCGGGACTACTTGTAGGCAATGCCCTATGCATATTCTTGCATTACGAGTCTGTATCTAAATCTGACCCTGATATGAAGGCCTGTGTAATAATTTGAACAAGCTATCTTGAGTAAAGCCTAACCAAAATATGTTATTTCTTGGTTTTTTTCCGGCAAAACAGGCTAGGGCCTATATCAGAGTCTAAGTGTAACCGCTCTTCAAAAATTGCATCTATGCTCTTGGAGGTATGGTGGTTTTAGTGATTTAATAAGTGGCTTAATAAGCCAAATGTTTAGATAGAACAGCTTTTTTAATATTTTCATTGATAACGTGTTCTCCTTTTTTGAGTCACTGGCCATAACATGTTATCTGATGTAAAGAAGTAAATCACATGAGGTAAGTTTTTAAAGCCAGAGAAGAATCGTAGCAATGTGATTAAGTAGAATTTGTATAAAGTGGTCACTATACAAGTAATGAATCTTATTGCAGTAACAAATGCACTTTTTTAACGCTGACGTTCTTTCACTTTGTTTAAGGCTTAGATCACGTTTCCCTAATTTTTATTTGATGCCTCGCCGTTTTGGAAAAGTAGAATTAAGAATATAAAATTGATGATTTATAAGGATTACGTAATTTCCCTCTTTATTTTCTCCAATTTAACCAATTCTATATGTAAAAATATAGAATTTTAGGCAATTTTTTACCAAATATCAAATCGCAATAAGTGTTAAAATACTGATGTGGAAAGATCCCCCTGCAGGGATATCTACTGCCCAATATCAACTGGTGCATGAGTTTGGATTACAGTGTAGACTTAATGCTCGAAAATTAGGAAGTACGGCAAGAACGGTTGCTCTACCCTGATCAGCTCTATTAGGAATACGCCTTCCCAGACCTTCTTGTGAAAGGACGCACTTTATGTATCCTGAAGCTAATGTTAGTCTTCCATAGGACCTACGAAGCCTACTGATAAACAGCATTTGCTCTCTTTTCGCACAACTAGACTTCAACTTATTTAATGCCTCGAAACGAAGAAGGAGATGAACGAGCTGTTTGTGTAGCCGCCTGTCTGGTTATTGTTTATAAAGCGGTTAAAAAGTTTTAGTCAATAAGCAATTAATTAGGAAGGGACAGGTTTAAAACCGTACGACTGAGATATCCGACAAAGTAAATAGAACACAGACCACTGAACATGCTATTTTTGCTCTTGTTTCGGATAACTAAGCCAAGTGTTTGTTTATCTTCAACAAACAATAGGTAAATATGTCAAAACATCACCGTTTACACCAAATGCGTAAGTGTAAGTATTGAAAACAAGACAATTTATTGGCTTTATCAGAATCCTTTAGCTCGAAAAACATATCAATTATCGGATAATTGTAAAAATACAGCTTTTCGGTTTATCCACTGTGTTCATCTTGCCACACGTATTTGTGGTGTATCACCTTCTGAGGTTATTACAAATAAGTACACAAACAGAAGTGGCAAAGGTTACATCAGACCTTTCATCCCATCAAACGTCACAGCGTTTTTTATTGTAGAATATTTACCAGAATAAAAAGTTATTTTGTACACCGCAGACATAGAAAAACAACAAACAGTTGTTTGTTTTATTAAGATAGGGGACAAATAATTGACAACGGATCAATTTCTTGGGACGAAAATGAAATCGATTCTGAGATACTCACTGCTTTTGGGTCAAGTAATTGAAAGCTGGTTTCGAAAGGTTAAAAAACGATAAATATAATACTCGTTTGATAAGAACAGCGAGCAAATAGTAGTATGTGTTTATAATTTTTCTTGTTGTTATGTTTCGCAACCTACTTAAATCTCAATTAGTTAACAGATGAGAAAATGCGTCACTTTGATTGTTAAACTGCCATCTTTGTTATAGAAAACAATACGGCTTATTACATAGCTTTCCTTTCATCTCATCCAAAAACGGAATAACAACTTAAATTGAAGAGCATCAGAAACAGAAAGAAGCCATATTACCTGAAGGTCCAGAAAACATACAATGTAAGATAACCATATAATGCACTAAAAATAAATTCTACTGGGAATCCTTTACTACTATCAGTAGTTATCTGCATGCCGTTGTTCAATAAAACACATCTTCTTTGTTGTGTGAAAGAAATGTGAAAGTGTGCTTACCATTATTATTTGTGGTGTAACTGTTATTGTTTAAAACACTTCTTACCAAAATGGCAACAATTTAGTAGTTAAGAAAACCATCTTTTACTATATTAAGGAAACGTTTATTTATAGATCCAAAACTTTATCCATATTGTGCATGGGGCTTTGATATATACTGAACATCATTACAGGGAAAGAGGGATTCTTGCAACGTAGACGGTCAAGCATAATCGGGAGGACAGAGCTGTCTTTGCACTTGCATGCATTCACTAATACTAAGGTTGACGACGGACATTTTAAGACAATAGTGAGTTCTAAACCCACGGCTACATATTTTAACTCTTTCCGTTCAAAATTTTATCTCATAGTAGTTTCAAATCGAACTGTCAACTCTACAATACCTCTGCTACCAACCATAAACTATCTTTAGTTCTTATCAATAAACTGTGTACAGATCATAAACTGTTAAGATAAATGGTAATTTGTATCCAGGAGTGTAACAAAATAACCCAAATCTAAACCTGAAGCAGTCATATAAATAACACATGGTTTAAATTTGGAATAGAGAATCCAATGATGGCGACTAAATGGGATAGCAATGGGATAACCATGAACAACTTGTTTTTTACAGAGTACAGAAGAAGCAGAGAATG